>QRFJ01002007.1:0-78661 GCA_006176705.1 Cocos nucifera | reverse complement strand
TATCGAGTTGCTCCCAATTAAAAATCAGTCTGTCGTATGTGCCAAACTTACCTTAGATACCAAATTATTAAGCCCAGAACCAATTGGGTTAGCCTACAATCCAGAATTCAACCTCTGAGCCTAATTAGGTCTTGCCTGATTGTGACTCGATCTTGACCCAGACTTAATCCTATTAGGCTGATCAATTTAAGTTTTGTTGATCCCATCTAACCAACTCTTGATTCGGTTTGATCAACCGCTTAGACCTAATTGAGCTACCCAAGCCCGAACTCAGTATTATGAATATGTCTTAGATCTAAAATTCTTAATTTTAGACCTAATTAATATTCCATAATCTTAATTCTTAATTAAGTAGGGTTCATAAATAAAATATGCACAATAAATCCTAGGGTTTTAGGATCTAGGGTTTTGTAGAGAGTAAGTTTTGGATTTCTGATTAAGGACGAATGCGCAGCACTCCTACACGTCATAAGAACATCCCATCGAATGAAAGGAGAGGGCCTTTAAACCCTTCTTCGTTCTTATGACCGGACGGCCAAGAGGAACGTCTTAATCAGGAACATGTAATACTACAAAACTGTTTTAGATCTATATCATATATCTAATATACAAATTAGATCTAATCATGGCATATTTTGCATACATCTCATGTATCAGATCATGCATATTTTTAGATCTAAATTATCTCATAATAATCTAAAAAGTTAGATTTAAATTGATTTTATCAACATAAACTCTAATCTAGACAACTATGTAGAACTATTCTACAACTAGTTTAGACATGCATCAATCATATCTCATATGATGTTTAAAATTAAATAATTTTATTTGCTATTTTTTAGATGTTATTATAATAATTATAATATCAAAAATTAGTAAATAAATAGATATAAAATATGATTTAATCAGATTGAATTGAAAACATGCAAAACTATTCTATAGAACTATTCTATTTTAGAACTAGTCATGCATATTTTCTAATCTTAGATCCAAATCATTTAATTTTAATTTTTTCTAATTTTAAATCTAATCACATCTCATGTGACATCTAAAATCACTTATTTTTTTATTAGAATAAATTTAAAATCAGATCTAAATACTTTTAGAACCTTGGCTCTGATACTAGTTGAAGGAAAATTCTGATTTTTCGGACTAGGTTCGTTCAGATCTGATCAGATCAAGAGATATATTTCAAAAAAAATTTTCTTTGATCCTAATCAGATTTGAGATGTTTTAGATTTGATACTTATTATTCCAATAATAAAAATAAAATCTAAATAAATTAAATCAAATTTAATTTATCTTGATATAGGGTAATCCTATTATCCGTTGATGATCCTGTAAGCAGCGGAAGGTTCTGGATCTAGCCACGCAAGTATCCGACCTCTACCGGTATCCACTCAGGCTAAATCTGGAGATTTTCTTCTTCTCTATCACATCTTCAAAAATTAGATCTGGATCTGATCTAGAGGATCTTCAAAATATCTTTCGAATATCAGCAGTTGTCCTTTGCAGCCGCATAGCCTTCTAGCTTTCTGTCGTCTTTCTCTCATCTGGATTGCACCAACTAAGATCCCAAACACCTTTGGGCATGGAGAGGGGAGGGAGAAGATGGACTTGGCATGGAGGAGGAGGAGGGAGGCAGCCTTGGGGCATGGGATTTTTAATTCAATTTCAGATTTTTCTTGAGTTAGGCGTAGGGTCTTATTTATAGACTATGCATGATCCAACTCCTCTTCTTCCCAACCAATCACAACCCTTTGTAAAATCAGATCTAAATCTGATTGGTGGGAATAGAGTCCCTTGGATTCCTCCTTAGATGGTGCCTAAGACCAGTCAAACTTGGTTCTTAGGAGAAGTCTAATCGAAACCCAAAAGGGAGATGGAGTCCCTATCCAACAGAGACTCCTGGGTGCCTCCAACTTGGGCACACACCAAGGGCGGCATGCGCCCTCCTTCTTGCTAGGTTCTGATAGGGGGACAGGCTCCCACCAACTCTCCAATAGGTGCATGACACATGGACAGAAGTTAAAGTATCAATGGTCAACATTTGACCAGTCAAAGGTCAACTTTTGACCAAAGTTAAAGGACGAGAAATGGCAGGTGATAAAAAATGGCAGGTATTATCTTAAAATAAAACAACCATTTTCTGACCTGGATAGGCTCCAGTCAGACCAAGTGAAGGCCTCTAATTGAGCACAAACTTCTTTGGCTCAGTAAGAACAACTATTTATGATAGTAAAAGAAGAACGTTAGGTTCAATCGAGTGCAAGTACAATTTTCTTGAACCTAATTGAATCTCATTCAGATAAATTGAACTGAATTAGTTCAATTGATGATCACCAGATTCAAACCCTTGTTTGTGTGACCCAGCTAGGTTCAGTTCTGTATGGTAATGGGATATGTCATGATCTCTATCATTGACATCATCGAAACTCCTTTCGATGGATCAAAACTCTTCTGATTCGAACAGCTTGAATGATCGATCATCTAAATCATTCTAATTGCTCTCAAAATCCACCAGTGATACCTCATAGTATATGGTGGCAATCCATCAGAGCTGAATGCAAACCTGTTAGTGCAGCTACCTATGTGATTTAGTTCTTTTATCTTGAGCCCCGATCAGATTAGGGCTGAGGTGAACTCGTCAAACCCTAGTTTTTGTCATATGACGTAATTATTCGATTCAAGTTCGATGTGAAAACCTAAATAGAAATTCTTTCTATTATTTCACTCTGCCATGGCCATGGGCTTCTGGACTTGATTCTCATGATCATCATAGGGCTGCTCCTCTACCACCGAGGTAGATAGATTCCATCTTGATGCGATCTAGTTCCTACAATGAACATGCTATAGCCAACATACACCTCAAGGTTCCATATGGCTAGGAGATCGAGTTATGGTGTAGTCAAACTATAATACCCTTAAGGTGAACTGTTGATACACCTCAGGTCAAAGAATCAGACACACCACTGCAGCATCGAGTTAGTCATTGATGAGAAGGTAGACTTCCTAATGACTACTCGAGGTGGTCACGCTCAGTGCCCTCATTTTCTAACGAGTATCTATGCTCTCGCTCCAGTGTCTCCACACCATAGACTCAAGACTTATCTACTAAAGAGAAGCAATTATATACCAACCTTCCGGATCAATCACCATCCTCGTGATGATCCTATGGTCGGGAGCATTTTATGAGTTAATAATGATTATTCATGTGTTAAATTTTCAACTCTTGAAAATATGAATTATCATTACCATTAACTCAAAGGATGTATCACAGACACTAAATACATATATGTGATAGAAAATAATTCATTTTATTGATTTTAGTCAAAATTATAATTTTGCCCCTAGAAGTGTATTACAAGTGTCAGCCAATTCTGGCTTCTAGGGCACATATATCTAACAAAGCATCCTTTATTCTAAAAATTAAGGTTTATAGAGATCGACCGAATAGGATGCTAGGACATTCATAGAAGATGTACATAGAGAAAGTGCTAAAAAGGTTTAGCATGTAAAACTCTAAGAAGGGATTAGTACCCTTCAAATATGGCATTCATTTTTCCAAGAAAATGTGCCCTAGCTCACCTGAGAAAATAGAATGCATGAGCAAGATCCCTTATGCTTCAGCAATAAAAAACCTCATGTATGCCATGTTATGTATACGACCTGATATAGCCCATGTTGTGAGTGTCATGAGCAGATATCAGTCGAATGCAGGTGAACAATACTGGACTTCTGTGAAATATATCCTTAAGTACTTGAGAAGAACTAAGGATATGTTGTTGGTCTTTGATAATGGAGAACTCTAAGTCCAGGGATATACAAACTCGAACTTTATATTTGATGTAGATAATCGAAAGTCGACATCTGAAAGTCTATTTCTATGTAATGGTGGTACTGTCAATTGGAAGAGTTTCAAGCAAACTATGATAGTGGATTGCACCATGGAAGCAAAATACATCGCTGCATTAGAAGTTGCGAAGGAGGCATTTTGGTACAAAAAGTTTTTCGTAGAGATTGGTGTAATACCATCAGATGCCATTCCTCTATACTACAACAACAATAGCGCCATAGCCCTTGCTAAGAAGTCGAGGTCTCATCAAAAATTGAAGCACATCAAGTAGCGATACCAACTCATCTGCGATTACCTCGAGAAGAGTTACGTCGAGGTCAAGAGAGTTGACTCCGCAGATAGTGCGGCGGACCCATTTATAAAGTCTTGGGCCAGTAGAAGATTGAAGCCCACCTTGAGAAGATGGAACTTAGATTTATAGTCGATTAGCTTTAGATCAAGTGGAAGTTTGTTAGATATGTGTGCCTTAAAAGCCAGAATTGGCTGACACTTGTAATACACAGAATTGGCTGACACTTGTAATACACTTCTAAGGGCAAAATTATAATTTTAACTATGTATAATAAAATAAGTTATTTTTTATCATAAATGCATATTTAGTATCTGTGATACATCCCTTGAGTTAATGGTAATGATAATTCATATTTTCAAGAGTTGAAAATTTAGGATAAGAATTTTCATTATTAACTCATAAAATGCTCCTGACTGTAGGATCATCATGAGGATGGTGATTGATCCGAAAGATTGGTATACAATCGCTTTCTTATATTAAATGAGCCTTGAGTCTACTATATAGAAACATCGAAGTAAGAGTACAGGTACTCGTTAGAGAATGAGGGCACTGGGTGTGACCACCTCGAGCAGTCATGAGGAAGTCTACTTTCTCGTCGATGACTGACTCGAAGCTGCAATGGTGTGTCTGGTTCTTTGACCTAAGGTACATCGATAGTTTACCTTGAGGATGTTATAGTTTGACTACACCATGACTCGGTCTCCTATCCATTCAGAATCCTGAGATGTATGTTGGCTATAGCATGTTCATTGTAGGAATTGGATTGCACCAAGAAAAAATCTATCTACCTCGGTGGACGAGGAGCAGCCCTATGATGATCATGAGAATCAAGTTCATAACCCCATGGCCATGGCAGAGTGAAATAATTGAAAGAGTTTATATTAAGGTTTTCACATCAAACTTAAATCGAATGGTTAAATCATATGACAGAAATTTGGGTTTGACGAGTTCACCTTAACCCTAATCTGATCGAGGCTCAAGATAGAAGAACTTAATCACATAGGTAGCTGCACCGAGAGGTTCATTTTTATTTTTGATGGGTTGCCACCATATGCTGCTAGGTGTCATTGGTAGATTTTGGAAGCAATTAGAATGATTTAGATGATCGATCATTCTAGTTGTTTGAATCAGAAGAGTTCTGATCCATTCGAAGGTATTTCGATGATGATGATGATAGAGATCATGACATATCCTATTACCATATAGAACTGAACCTAACTGGATCACACAAATAAGTATTTGGATTTAGATATCATCAATTGGACTAACCCTGTTCAATTGATATGAATAAGATTCAATTAGGTTCAAGGAAATCGTGCTAGCACACAATTGAGCCTAATGTTCTCCTTCTACTATCATTAAAAGTTGTCTTGACTAAGCCAAATATATTTGTGCTCACTCAGAAACCTTTACTTGGTCTAATTGGAGCTTATCCAGATCTGAAAAGGGTTGTCTTAATTTATGAGATAAATTGGAGACAACACCTGCCAATTTTTGTCACCTACTAATTCTTATCTTTTGACTTTGGTCAAACGTTGACCTTTGACACTTTGACATCTGCCCATGTGTCATGCACCTATAGGAGAGCAGATAGGAGCTTGTCCCCATGCTAGAAATTGGAAAGGAGGGGGTGCATGCCTAGAGAAGCATGCGCCCATGGATAGGGATGGCTGGAGTCTCATATAGATGGGACTCCAGGTTGCTTCTTGAATTCTACTTGGGTGGCACCTAGGAATAGACTTTGACCAATCTTAGGCACCATCTAAGAATGATTTACAGGGGCTCTCATCTGATTGGATCAGATGATGTCATCCCACCAATCAGATTTAGATCTGATTGTGCGAAGCAACGTGATTGGTTGGGATGATGTAGCATTGCATGGCGTAGTAGGGTCTATCTAAACCCTATCTGCGCCTAGCTTTGATAGAGCTCTGTCTTAGCACATGCCCCAAGGCTGCTCCTCTCCCTTCTCCATGCCATCTTCTAATCCTCTCTCTCCTCTCCATGCCCAAGGAGTTTTGGGCTCTAGTTTGGTGCAATCTAGACAAGAGAAAGGTGACGAAAAAGAAAGAAGGCAGCATGCTGTGGAGACGACTGCAGATCTTCGAAAGAAATTTTAATGATCCTCCAAATTAGATCTAGATTTGATATTTGGAGAGGTGATAAAGAAGAAAAATATCTCTAGATCTAGTCCGAGTAGATATCGGTAGAGGCCAGGCACTTGCATGGCTAGATCTAGAATCTCAGGCAATCAGTAGGATCATCATAGGATAATCCGATTACCCAACAACAAGGTATAAAATTAAATCAGATTTAATTATCTTATATTTTATTTTATTAGATTTATAACATTATATCTGAAATATTTCAAATTCGATATGGATTCAAAAGAGAAATTTTTAAAATATCTCTCTTGATCCAATTAGATCTGAACGAATCTGACCCAGAAAATCAGGATTTCTCCTTCAAGCTATGGGTTCTTCAGTCCTCCACCTCTTCATTGGCTCTATCGATCCACCAGCCTCTCCCTACTGAAGTTCCCTAGAGATAGTATTGATGATGCTGAGGGGTGGCTGATCTTCTTGCTGCTCCTCCCTCCTTGGTGGTTTTGGCCATTGCAACGTCCTTGGCCGATCCTCCCTTCCTTTAGGCCAACATCCTAGAAATCAGCCAAGTTGGCCTTGCTTGATGAGCTCCTCAATCTCATCTTGAAACTAAATATATTCTTCAGTATCATTATCATGGTCACAATAGTAGAGGCAGTATTTGTTAGGATTGTACTTGCCAGGGTGAGTGCATATCCCTTCTGGCCTCGGTAGTTGCTCCTTGATTTCCATCAGCACTTGAAACTTCGGAACATTTGAGGGGGGTGTAGTTGTGAAACCATTTAGGGGGAGCGTTCCTCCATGCCCTTCGATCAGGGCTTCTTTGATGACAAGCTCGAGGAGGGGTTCAGGCTCGCTTGTGCTTAGGAAGAGTTTAAGAGCACGGTCGAGCTTCACTCGGCTTCTCTTCAACTACAGGCTTGCTAGAATCACCCGCCTACCACCCTCCTATGGCTTCCTCTTCCTTCAATTTGAAGGCTTCTTCAGCTAGGGCATAACCTTCAGACCGAGCTAGTAAATCAGCAAAATTTTTGGGGTACTTCTTCTCCAGGAAAAATAGAAGATCGTTCTTTTGAAGGCCATCTTTCAGTGCGACCATAGCAACAGATTGGTCTAGATTCTAGACCTTAAGTGCAGTAGCATTGAAGTGGCTGATATAAGCTCAGATGGACTTTCCTTCCTTCTATTTGATGTTGATGAGGGAGTCTGAGCCTTGCCTGGGACATCGATTGTTGACAAAATAAGCTGCAAATTGATGGCTCATTTCATTGAAAGAGAAGATCATACCTGACTTCAGCATCGAGTACCAATTTTTTATTGCTCCCTTTAGAGTAAATACGAAGGCTTAGCAGAAGATGGTGTCTGGTGCACCATGGAGTAGCATCATAGTTCAGAAGACCTACACGTGGTCGATCGGATTAGTGGTCCCATCGTAGCTCTCGAATTGGAGGAGCTTAAAGTTCGGCAGGATTGACTCCTACATGATTTGCTGGGAGAAAGGAGGGTTGGTGCGGATATCGTCATTATGGATGGGGTGAGCATGGTGGAGTTCCTCGATCTACCAGTTCATCTCTTGAAACTTTTCATCCAAAAGATCCTCTCCATCATGGATCTTGAGGGTCTTCTGGCAGAATGGAGGTAGGGATCCTCCAAGGGTAGAGTCATGATCTGAACAAGGGCTCTCCTTCCTCTATTTTTTCTTTACATGGGTCGTCTGATTGTTGGAAAATATGTTCCAAAGCCAATCATCAGTCTATTGATAGTTAAGCTATGTTATAATTATAATTAATTTATTAATAAATAAAATATATTTTTGATATTTTTTATTGCAAAGTATTCATCTTCTACTGAACTTCATTATTGTGATGAAGTTCTTAGGACTATTTAGCTTCAATAAAGAGAAGATTTATCAATTAGTTCTTAAAATAGTTCATGACCAAATGATAGACTGTTAATTAGGACGACAGCATCTATCGAGCATAGGTTGCTATATGCCATATGGGTTGGTTGTCCTCTTAACCAAGGAGTGTAGAGACACTGGTATGGATATAGATAAGATGTTTGGGTACATCATCATTGAACATGACCAACTCTAGAGCATTCTACTATCGAGAATGTCTTTGATGGGATATAGGTATAAGTATCCCTTAAACCTGAGATCACCTCAGTGACTTGCAAGCAACTCACTATGCTTTGGTACTAGACTAACTAAATTTTTAATTTAGTAACTAAAGACTTTTGGAAATAGTCAAGTACTTATGAAGTCAGAGTGTGATCAAGATAGAATTGACCACTCCAAGAGTTGGAGAAGAATGTATCACTATATTTCAAGATAGCAAAACCTTGGACAGGATAATCCATCAGATGGATTTGATATTTTAAAATATAATGTGGACAACTTGATCAGAGTTGATAGATGAACTTTGAGGTATCCTATGATTATTTTGGTCAAGGGGATGAATTATATGGAAACTATATCCAAATGGGTTCTAAGGATGTTGTTCTACACATTTGACCTATCCGATCGTCGGGTATCATTGCTAGATGGTTACTTTGATTGATATAGAAATCTATTCTTATGCTACCAGCTTAGGTTCAGACCTATGATGTCACACACATTAGAGCTCATAATTTTATTAGATGGTTGATCAACGATTAAGAATCATTCTAGGGTTAAACGATCAATACGATTGATGTTTAACTTAATGCATGTATTGCAAGAGAATCGATTAGTTATTAGATTGCTAATTGGCTTAATTTGATTAAACCAGAGGATTGAGATTAAGTCTAACTAAATATGATTTAATTAGATTTAGTTTGGGCTTGATTGGATCAAGTCTAATTGGCTTATTGGATAAGCCAAGTGCAAGAAAAAACTAGTCCTAGTTCAACTAGGACTTAGGTCAACCTAATTTTCTAATTAGACTAAAAAATTAAACCAAAATTAAATTAAATTTAATCTAATTTAATTAAATTTTTAATTGGATTACGGTCTAATTTAATTTAGTTGAATTGATTTTGGTTTAATTTAGTTTAAGAAACAATTTTGACCAAGTCATAGATGGAATCCTAGTAAGACTAGGATTCCACCTTACGCCACCTTAGCCCCTCATGCCCTATGCCCTCTTTCTCTTTTATTTTGTGTGACATAACCCTTTCTCCCAGGTCTTCTCATGCACGCCCTCCTCTCCTCTCTTTCCCATATGAAAATTAGATAGTGGACCAAGTCTAAGAAGGAAATTTGTTTTGGTTTTAAATCCTATGAGATAGTGTTTTAAAAAACCAAAATTCTTCCTCCCATGTGTGTTGCCTTCCTCTCTATTTTCTCTCTATTTTTCATGGTAAAAAAGAGAAGGTTTTGTGTGATTTTCTCAAATGGTCCATGCCAAAAATATTTGAGGGGGCGCCCAAGAGTTGGGTGCCCCTTTTCTTGCCCAAATTGGACATTCCTCATCTAGTTTTTGACCTAGACAAGGACTCCTCTTTTACTTTATATTTAGAATGAATTTTGAGCTAAATTTTTGTGAGGTTATAGACCAATGAGAGGGATTTTGGGTGTATAAAAGCCAAGGAGGGAGAGTCCTTAGGAATTAGGGTTTCATAGACACCAAACTAGGTGTCTAGTGATAAGTGGTAAAAATATACTAATAAAAGTATTAAATTATAAAATAAATTAATTTTTTTTAAAAAAATTGATACTTTTATTAATTTTATATAGAAAAAAGGCATCAATATGAAGATCTTATTTTTTTGATTCAGATGAAATAAATTTTAGGCAAAACGAACTTCAAACGAGCCCAAAATTGAATTTCAAAAAAAAAAGTCGATCCGGTTCAAATCGATTTAGAAAAATCAGCTCAACAGACCGCTCGATCTGACCACACCCAGCAGACCAACCCACCGATGCAATGCTGACATCAACATTTTTCATGGTGCATGGTGGACCGTTTGGAGGGCATTTCAGAGATTTCACATGGAGAAGCGTGCTCCGATTGGCTGAAAAATGCGGTGGTCCATTAAACATCGAGCTCGCGCATGGTCTACGGAGGGCAATTTAGGAATTCTGTCTGATCCAACGGGCATCTTTCACTAGGATTTGATCGGACAGTCGAAATGCATGCGCTAACGAATGGTAGATGTAGCTCCCGATCGAGATCCAACGACTGAGATTCATCCCAACTTTAAAACTAAGAATTAGAGGCTTCTCTATGCATGATCTGACGGCCTAGATTTGATCTTCAAGGTTGATCCAATGGTCCAAATGAATTTTGACTTAATTTGGGATTTTAAGATGATTTTTGAGTGATTTTTGGATCGTTTGATCGACATCCAATGGTTAGAATTGATCCAGGACTCCTTTTGAGTTATTTTGAGAGTTTTAAACATGATTTCAATAGGATTTTAATAGGGAGATCACCCAGATTATTTAAAGCCTGCTGTTGCCGAAGAAAAGAGAGGAGTGAGAGAAAAAAAAGATATAGAGGGTTTTGGGAAGAGAATTTTAAGAAAGAGAAGAGAGAGTTTTGAATAGAGATTTTTGAGAGAGAGAAAAGGAAAGATTTTTTTTAATTTTTTTTCTTTTCTTCTTCTGATAATCAGAATGTCAATCAAAGGGCTTCTCTTTTTCTTCATCAAGTTTTCCATATCAAAAGCAACGGACAACCAATTTCAACAATTAAATAGTCTAATTTCTTTATGCTTTTTATTTTATTTGCTATTTTTTTGAACTTGTTATCATGGAATAAATTTTTTTTTACTAAGACTAAGGTGTAGCCACTCTTTTGATGCAATAATCAGTATAAATTATTTTTAATTTTAAATTTTATTCATGAGGAGTATATAAATCTAGTCTTAATGCTTTTAGATTACTGGCCATCTTCTAATTGATCGAATGAACATAGATGTTACGGATCAAGTACATCTATGTTATTACTTTTTGATTATATACCTTGTATTATGAATCAAATTAGAATTTATATGCATGCAAAAATTTTAGTGAGCTTTGGATGTAGCGTATTTTAATTATAGAGTTTCATAAAATTTAATGCATTATTATTTATTTAAATTACACCTGGACTAAAGGATAATTAATAAATATTGATAGTTTTGCTACGCCTGGACGAAAGGATAGTGAATAAACTAGGAAACTCCACCATCACATGAAACAAAATTAATCAAATAACCTGAATATTGTATTGATCGAGTTCGTGAATTTGATTGCCATAATAATATATTACTCTTAAGTTTAAAATCCAAATAATTACACTCTCTCTTTATTTTCTTAAAATTTTTAATTATTTTTTTTATTTTATTCTTTAATTTTTTATTCTCATAAATCGGTCTTCTAAATAAAGCATAGAAAAGAGCTTTTCAGTACTTATTTTCCAATCCTCTAGGGATGATACTCTACTCATTTATTTTATTACTTGATCGACTGGTACACTTGCCATAGCTATAGATTAGCATGCATCAAATTTTTGGCACCATTGCTGGAGATTGTGTCTAAAACAATATTGAAATTTTGATCCTAGCTTTACTTTAGAATTTTGGAAAGAGAATTTTAAGAGAGAGAAGAGAGAGACAAAAAGAGAAGAGAGAGGCAAAGAGAGTTTTGAATAGAGATTTTTGAGAGAGATAAAAGGAAAGATTTTTTTATTTTTTTTCATTTCTTCTTCCGACAATCAGAACATCGATCAAAGGGCTTCTCTTCTTCTTCATCAATCTTTCCACACCAAAAGCAACGAACAACCAATTTTAGTAATTAAATGGTCTAATTTCTTCATTCCTTTTATTTTATTTGCTATTTTTTTAAACTTGTTATCATGAACTAAATTTTTTTTACTAAGACTAAGGTGTAGCCACTCTTTTGATGCAACATTCAGTATGAATTATTTTTAATTTTAAATTTTATTCATGAGGAGTATATAAATCTGATCTTAATACTTTTAGATTACTGGCTATCTTCTAACTGATCTGATGAACATAGATGTTATGGATCAAGTACATCTATATTATTGCTTCTTGATTATATACCTTGTATTATGAATCAAATTAGAATTCATATGCATGCGAGAATTTTAGTATGCTTTGGATACAGCGTATTTTAATTAGAGAATTTTACAAAACTTAATGCATTAATATTTATTTAAATTATACTTGGATCAAAGGATAATTAATAAATATTGATAGTTTTGCTATGCCTAGACCAAAGGGTAGTGAATAAACTAGGAAACTCCACAGTCACATGAAATAAAATTAATCTAATAATCTGAATATTGTATTGATCGAGTTGGTGAATCTGATTATCTTAGTAATACATTGCTCTTAAGTTTAAAATCCTAATTATTACACTTTCTCTATTTCCTTAAAATTTTTAATTATTTTTTTATTTTGTTCTTTAATTTTTTATTCTCATAAATCGGTCTTCTAAATAAAGCATAGAAAAAAGCTTTTTGGTACTTATTTTTCAATCCTCTAGGGATGATACCCTACTCATTTACTTTATTACTTGATCGACTGGTGCACTTGCCATAGCTATAGATTAGCACGCATCAAGTTTTTGGCATCGTTGTCAGGGATTATGTCTAAAATAATATTAAAATTTTGATCCTAGCTTTACTTTAGAATTTTATTTTTAATTTTTATTATTTTTAAAAAAAATTTATTTAGTGCATGATACGTACTGGACATAGTAACTTACTACCTTTAGATCTAGAAATTGAAAGGACCATTAGAAGACTACAACAAGAAAGAAACATGGCAGCTGAAGATCCCAACGACATCAATCTAGGATTGGATATGGCGACCGAAGGATAGCATGAAGCTATTCGATCAGTACATCATCCATTAAATGATTACATCACACCATCTATAGTCGATGTAGCTTCGAGCATCAGGAGACTGCCTGTACGAGCAAATAACTTTAAAATAAAATTGATGATGATCCAGATAATTCAATCAACTGTCCAATTCAGTAGACACGTGTATGATGATCTGAATGCCCATATTTTTAACTTTCTTGAACTTTGTGATATTTTTAAAATTAATGGGGTGTCAGATGATGCTATTAGATTAAGGTTATTTTCTTTCTCTTTATAGGACAAAGCTAAAAGTTGGCTTCATTCTCTTTCTGTAGGTTCTATCACAACTTAGGATATCCTAGTCCAAAAATTTTTAGCGAAGTACTTTTCACCTTCCAAGACTGCCAAGATGCACAATGATATCACTTCTTTTATGCAGATGGACATGGAGACACTATATGAGGCTTGGGAGCATTTTAAGGAACTACTGAGGAGATATCCACATCATCAACTATCCGTATGGCTTTAGGTACAAACTTTCTATAATGGTTTATCTCCTACTAATCGTTCTATGATTGATGCAGCAGCAGGGGGAATGATTAATCGAAAAATGGAGGAAGAAGCCTTCGATCTGATCGATGAGATGGCATTAAATAGCTATCAGTGGCAGACAGAATGCATGATGCCAAAAAGACCAGCAACTATGCAGGGAGTAGATTGTGTGCCAACCTTACTAGCTAAAATTGCAGCCCTTAGAGCCAAAGTCAACAACTTGAAGGAAATAGCTATGCATATTCAGAGCATCACCTGTGACCTGTGTGGAGGAGGATATGATACGAGCAATTGTCAGATAGGTAATCCTTTTGCTAAAGCAACTGATACAGCTAATTATGTTGGTAATCTTTTTAGGCTGCAATAAAATAATTTCTACTCCAACACATACAATCAAGGGTGGAGGCAGCACCCAAATTTCTCGTGGAGTAATCAAAATGCAGCATAATAGCCACCCCTGGGATTTTAAGTACCTGAAAAGAAGTCCAACATGAAAGAGCTGATGGTCAAATTTATGCAAAACCAAGAAGCAACTATAAAAAATTTAGAAGCCAAACTTAGACAGGACCAAGCAGCAGCAATTTGAAATATGGAGATGCAAATAGGTCAAATGGCTAAGATAATCTTCGAGAGACCTCACGGATCCTTGCCCAGCAACACGGAGACCAATCCAAGGGAGCAAGTCAATGCTATCATCCTAAGAAGTGGTACAAAGCTAGAGGAACCACATTAGAAGAAAGAGACTGAAGAGCCAACTATAAATAAGGAACCATCAACTAAAATTTATCAGTCATCAAAACAACCAGCAGATGAATGGTCCCCAGGTATACAGTTTGCCGATCCAAATGTGAAGCCCTATGTGCCGCCATAACCATTCCCAGAGAGATAAATAAAGCATCCAGATAAGGAATTTTCTAACTTTTTTAAAATATTAAAGAATTTACATATTAATATTTCTTTTGTAGATGCTATCACTCAAATGCTTAGGTATGCCAAGTTTCTCAAAGAAATCCTAACAACTAAGAAAAAGCTGAAGGAGCATGAAAGAATAAATTTGAATGAAGAATGCTCAGCAATACTTCAAAATAAATTATCATAGAAGCTAAAAGATCTAGGAAGTTTTACTATCCCTTGCATTATTGGTGATTGTAGTTTTGATAAAGTTTTACATGATTTAGGAGCAAGTATTAATCTCATGCCTTTTTCTATTTTCAGAAAGCTGGGTCTAGGAGAACCAAAGCCTACCACTATTACTCTTCAATTAGCCGACAGATCCATCAAATATCCAAGAGGTATAGTGGAGGATATCTTGGTAAAGATAAACAAGTTTATTTTTCCTGTTGATTTTATTATTCTTGATATGAAAAAAGATTATGATGTACCCCTTATTTTAGGGAGATCCTTTTTAGCTACTGAAGGAGCTTTAATAGATGTTCAACAAGAAAAATTAATTCTTAGAGTCTAAGATGAACAAGTTACTTTTAATGTTTTTAAAGTTATTAAACATCCTAATGATAATCAAACTTATTTTCGTATAGATGATATTGACAATTTAGTGCATGAGTATTTTCTAGAAAACAAGTTTGAGGATCCTATTAAAGCTTGCATTGTCCAATCATAAGAGGATTTAGCTGAAGATGAAAGGCAAATAGAATGCATAAAATTGTTAAAGGCCAGACCATATATTCCATGCACATACGGACCACAATTTGAAGAATTAGAAAGATCATCCACTCCTTTTCCAAAGACATCAATTGAAGAGCCACCTACTCTTGAACTTAAACCTCTCCCTTCTCATTTAAAATATGTTTTCTTGGAAGGTTCATCGCACTTACCTATTATTATTTCTTCTTCTTTGATAGATTTAATGGAAGAGAAGTTGTTAAAAGTACTAAAGAAACACAAAAAGGCATTTGGATGGACCATAGCAGACATCAAAGGAATTAGTCCCTCAATTTGTATGCACAAAATTCTCATGGAGGACAACTATGAGCCTACAGTCCAATCCCAAAGAAGACTCAACCCCAAGATGCAAGAAGTGGTCAAAAATGAGGTAATTAAGCTACTAGATGTAGGTATTATTTATCCTATCTCTGATAGTTCATGGGTGAGTCATGTTCAAGTAGTTCCTAAGAAAGGTGGGATTACTATAGTTCAAAATGATAATAATAAATTAATTCCTACTAGAATTGTTACTGGATGGAGAGTATATATGGATTATAGAAAATTAAATGATGCAACTAGAAAAGATCATTATCCTCTTCCATTCATTGATCAGATGTTAGAAAGGTTAGCTGGACATGATTTTTACTGCTTTTTAGATGGATATTCTAGTTATAATCAAATTGCCATAGCACCTAAGGATCAAGAGAAAACTATTTTTACATGTCCTTATGGTACATTTGCTTTTAGAAGAATGCCGTTTGGTTTATGTAATGCACCAGCTACTTTTCAATGATGCATGATGGCTATTTTTTATGATATGATTGAAAATTCTCTTGAAATATTTATGGATGATTTTTCTATCTTTGGATCCACATTTGATAAATGCTTGCATAACTTATCTCTTATTTTATAAATATGTGAGGATACTAATCTTGTCTTAAATTGGAAAAAGTGTCATCTGATGGTACAAGAAGGCATAGTGTTAGGCCATAAGATTTCATATAAAGGTATTGAAGTGGATAGAGCTAAGCTTGAGGTGATCGAAAAGTTACCCATATCGACCTCAATTAAGGCTATTAGGAGCTTTTTGGGGCATGCTGGATTTTACCATCGATTTATAAAAGAATTCTCTCTAATTTCTAAACCTTTATCTAAATTATTATGTAAAGATGTTTCTTTTCATTTTTCTGATGAGTGTTTGCAGGCATTCAATACCCTCAAGGAGAAGCTGGTCACGGCACCTATTATGGTAGCACCAGATTGGTCCCTACCTTTTGAGTTAATGTGTGATGCTAGTGACATAGCCATAGGAGCAGTACTTGGTCAAAGAAAGGATAAGATTTTTCAAACTATATACTATGCTAGCCGCACTTTGACTGAAGCTCAAAAAAATATGCAACTACTGAAAAGGAGCTTCTGACAGTAGTATTTGCATTAGACAAATTTCATTCTTATCTTATTTTATCTAAAGCTATTATATACACCGACCATGCAACTATAAAGTATCTGCTTACCAAGAAAGATGCAAGACCCAGATTGATCAGATGGATTCTTTTGCTATAAGAGTATGATTTAGAGATCAAGGACAAGAAGGGCACAGAGAATTCAGTTGCTGACCACCTTTCCAAACTGAAAAACATCACAGAGAAGGAATTAGATATTTGTCCTATCAAGAAGAAATTTTTAGATGAACGCCTCTATGCTATATCAGGTAGAATGTTTTTATGGTATGTTGACATTATTGACTACTTGGTTGGTAAGGTTTTTCTACTTGGTCTTTCTTTTCAACAAAAGAAGAGGTTCTTATCTATTGTTAAACATTATTTCTGGGATGAACCCTTCTTGTATAAGTGTTGTTCAGACCAGGTCATTAGAAGATGCATTCCAGAGGAAGAAATAGAGAAAATTCTGCATCATTATCATGATCGAAAGTCAGGAGGACATTTTGGCCCAACTAGAATAGCTTATAAGGTTCTTCAATCAGGTTTTTATTGGCCCTCTCTATTTAAAGATGCTCATACTTATGTCTCTTCATGTGATCGCTGTCAAAGAATTGGAAATCTCTCTAGAAGACATGAAATGCCTTTAAACAATATTCTTGTGTGTGAAATTTTTGATATTTAGGGTATTGATTTCATGGGACCTTTTTCTAGTTCTTTTTCAAATCAATATATACTTGTGGCTATAGATTATGTTTCAAAATGGGTAGAAGCAGCACCCTTTCCAACTAATGATGCTAAGGTAGTTGTCAAATTTTTGAAAAAGCATATTTTTACACGTTTTGGCACTCCTAGAGCAATCATTAGTGATGGAGGTAAACACTTTTATAATAAATAATTTAAAAATCTATTAAACAAATATGGTGTCACTCATAAAATAACTACCCCATATCATCCACAAACTAGTGGTCAAGTAGAGGTGTCTAATAGGGAATTAAAAAGAATTTTAGAAAAAACTATAAGTGCATCTAGAAAAGACTGGTCATTGAAATTAGATGATGCATTGTGGGTATATAGAACTGCATATAAAACACCTACTGGTATGTCCCCATATAGGCTACTCTTTGGAAAAGCATGCCACTTCCCTGTTGAGCTAGAACATAAAGAATATTGGGCCATGAAAATTCTTAACTTTGATATACAAGATGCAAAAAAAAATAGGTTAATGTAAATAAATGAGATGGACGAATTTCGCCACCATGCTTATGTGAATGCCAGGATTTACAAAGAATGTACTAAGAAATGGCATGATAACCATATTGTAAAAAGAGAATTCCATGAGGGATAGCAAGTTCTCTTGTATAGTTCACGGCTACATTTGTTTCCAAGAAAGCTAAAATCAAGATGGACAGGTCCCTATACAATTACTAAGGTATTTCCATATGGAGCAGTAGAGATCTTTGATAAATCAAAAGGTATCTTCAAGGTAAACGATCACAGGCTGAAAAATTATATTAATGGAAGTTTTGAAAAGAAGAAGGAAGCATTTCAATTACAAGATCCACTTTAGAACTCAAAAAAAGTCAAGCTGAAGACTATAAATCAGAACTACTAGATAGATTATTTTTTTTCTTTTTAGTTTTGATTATTTTTCTTTTCTTTTATTTTTTAGTAATTTATTATTGCTCTTTTACTGCTTTGGTGTGTATTTTTAATTTTGCAGAAAAAAATCAATGAGAGCTCAAGCAAAATTTCAAAGCTTTAAAGAATCAGACTGAACCAAATCAGGTGTATTCCTTCCTATCCTTTATTGCACCCTTTATTTTTCTTTCTCCTTTAAGACAATGTAGAATAAGTTAGGGGTAAAAAAAAAAAAAATTTAACCATGTGTCAAGAAGAAAATCTTGAGCAAGATAGACTGGACAAGTGATAAAAGATAGAATTATTTGCTAATGAATGTAACGAGTTAAAGAAGTAGATTAGTTGGTCGAACTTTTAGCAGCCTACTTAGGTCATTAAAAGACTATTAGCACTTCTAATTGCACATGCACACTAACAAGGCAAAGTAGGTATTGATTATAAGGCCAACTGAGGATTCAATTATCACTAAAAATTGATAATTGATATACATTCTAATCAAAAAACTTGAATTTAAGGAAAGAGCTACCTGCCTAAAAATAAAGTGCAAAAGACAGAGTATATGTGGATTGCCCAAAGCCTAGTAACTGGGTCTTTGCACCTAGGTCAAGTGTGAAAATTAATGTAAAATGATGGAGGAAAGGCCAGGATGCTCAGCACAAAAAAAAAGTGCAGTGTAAAAGCTACCTTAATTCATGAGTATAAAAAAAGCAAAAAAAAAAGGACAGTGTGAAAGCTACCTTAATTCATGAGTATAAAATTGAGAATGTATAGAAAATTGACCAAAATAGGTGATAAGAGAGGATACTTTTGTTCCTTTAATTTAATACTGAAATGCTAAAGTTAGTCATCACGAACACAAGTACTATAGATCTTTGATGTACTCTAAGAAAGTTTTTAATTATATTGACTGAAAAATTTGCTTCTGAAGCTCAATGCTTAGTTAGCAGTATTTTTTAAACTTTTGGACCTTTATTTCTAGATTTTATCTTTTTGATGGATAATCTTATTGAAATATGATATTAAATAAAATATTGCTAAGGGACTAGCAATGACTAAGTTGGGGGATGTGATAAGTGGTAAAAATATACTAATAAAAATATTAAATTATAAAATAAATTAATCTATATTTTTAAAAATTGATATTTTTATTAATCTTATGTAGGAAAGAAGGCCACCAATATGAAGATCTTATTTTTTTAGTTTAGATGAAATAAATTTCAGGCAAAACGGACTTCAAACAAGTCCGAAATTGAATTTCAAAAAAAAAAAAAAAGCCGATCCAGTACAAATCGATTCAGAAAAATTGGCTTAATAGATCGCACCTAACAGATTGACCCACTGATGCAATGCTGACGTCAGCATTTTTCATGGTGCATGGTGTACCGTTTGGAGGGCATTTCGAAGATTTCACATGAAGAAGTGCGCTCTGGTTGGCTGAAGAATGCGGCGGTCCATGCAATATTGAGCTCGCACATGGTCTACAAAGGACAATTTGGAAATTCTATCTGATCCAACGGGCGCCTTTCACTGAGATTTGATCAGAGGACCGAAACGTATGCGCTAACAAACGGCAGATGCAACTCCCAGTCGAGATCCAACGGCTGAGATTCATCTTGACTTTAAAACTAAAAATCAAAGGCTTCTCTGTGCATGATCTGACGGCCCAGATTTGATCTTTAAGGCTGATCCAATGGTCCAAATGAATTTTGACTTGATTTAGGATTTTAAGATGATTTTTGAGTGATTTTTGGATCGTTTGATCGACATCCAATGGTTAGAATTGATCCAGGACTCTTTTGAGTTTTTTTGAGAGTTTTAAACCTGATTTCCATAGAATTTTAGTGGGGATATCACCCAGATTATTTAAAGGCCAGCTGTTGCCGAAGAAAAGAGAGGAGTGAGAAAAAAAAAGATATAGAGGGTTTTGGGAAGAGAATTTTAAGAGAGAGAAGAGAGAGACAGAAAGAGAAGAGAGAGGTAGAGAGAGTTTTGAATAGAGATTTTTGAGAGAGAGAAAAGGAAGGGTTTTTTTTAAATTTTTTTCTTTTCTTCTTTCGATAATCAGAACATCAATCAAAGAGCTTCTCTTCTTCTTCATCAAGTTTTCCACACCAAAAGCAACGAACAATCAATTTCAGCAATTAAACAATCTAATTTCTTCATACTTTTTATTTTATTTGCTATTTTTTTGAACTTGTTATCATGAACTAAATTTTCTTTTACTAAGGCTAAGGTGCAGCCATTCTTTTGATGTAATATTCAGTATGAATTATTTTTAATTTTAAATTTTATTCATGAAGAGTATATAAAACTGATCTTAATGCTTTTAGATTACTAGCCATCTTCTAATTGATCTGATGAACATAGATGTTATGGATCAAGTACATCTATGTTATTGCTTCTTGATTATATACCTTGTATTATGAATCAATTTAGAATTCATATGCATGTAGAAATTTTAGTACACTTTGGATGTAGTGTATTTTAAGTAAAGGGTTTCACAAAACTTAATACATTAATATTTATTTAAATTACATCTAGATCAAAGGGTAATTAATAAATATTGATAGTTTTGCTACGCCTGGATCAAAGGGTAGTGAATGAACTAGGAAACTCCACCATCACATGAAATAAAATTAATTTAATAACCTAAATATTATATTGACCAAGTTGGTAAATTCGATTGCCTTAGTAATACATTGCTCTTAAGTTTAAAATCTTAATAATTACGCTCTCTCTATTTCCTTAAAATTTTTAATTATTTCTTTATTTTACTCTTTAATTTCTTATTCTCATAAATCGATCTTCTAAATAAAGCATAGGAAAGAGCTTTTCAGTCCTTATTTTTCAATCCTCTAGGGTCGATACTCTACTCATTTACTTTATTACTTGATCGACTGATGCACTTGCCATAGCTATAGATAAGCATGCATCATCTAGGTGAGAGCGAAGAGAAGAAGAAGAGGGTCTTCTTCTAGGGTTGCTATGTTCACCTCTTCTCTTCCTCCTTTGAGTTTTCTAAGAGTGTCTCACATTTGAAACCTCCTTTCCTCCTTTCTTTCTTTGAAAGAGTCTGAATCTAGAAGAAGGAGGCATCTGATCGACCATCAATGAGGGATCAGCACAGTACTAGCATACTGTACTGATTTTCTGCATCAGAACTTTTGATCATGATTCGTAGGCTCGTGTGGATGACTCCTAGAGGCTAGACGTATGTGCGGCTTGCAGCATCATCCTCAAGCTTGAATCAGTAAGTTAGAATATCTAAGTTGTACAGATAATAGATCTGATCTATTTTCTTTATACCTACATTAGATATAGTGTATATGCATGTTGATGTGATCAACATGTTTTAGTTTTTTTCTTATGTTTAATTTTTGATTTAATAACATGCCATGATCATATAATAGAATATTAGATCTAGGATATTCTCTAATATTTAAAATTAATTTTGATTAATTTTAGTCTTTCACTGCCAGATCTTTAAAAAGTTTCAAGATCTAGCCCTGAAACCCTATATCTGGTTCCTTCAATTGGTATCCAAGCCTAGATTGATTATTACATGATTATTTCAGCATGTTTAAATTATTTTTTAGATTAAATCTAATTTATAATCTTATTATTAAATCTAAACTAAAAAATTTTGTTCATATGAGCTGATTATATGATTGTCCTACTGTAAGATTTATCCCTTACAGTGGAGAGATTATCCTAGTTCGTGTTGATCTATTTCTTATAATAAATTTATTAGATATGATCTAATTTTTTTTATTATTTAATAGATTTAAAGTAATTTTAGATCTAAAAATAAAAGTTTTAGATTGCACGGGCTGGTTATAAGGTTGTCCTACTATAAAATTTATCCATTGCAATGGAGAGATTGTCCTAGTATGTGCTGATCTGAAACATTGATCATAAAACTTTAGATTAGATCTAAAAAATTTTATGATCTAATTAAAAATATTTTAATCTAATTTTAATCATCATAAATATATTAGATTTGATCTAAGATAATTTATGATTGATTATAGTTGAAACTATATCAATTACATGAACCTATTTAGATTAGATCTAAATTAGTTTCATGCTTATCTTACTTGCATATTGATTATGAATCAAACATGCAACTTGATTGATAGAACCATATTGTAAAAATATTTTACAAATATAAAAATCATTTTCAAAAAGTCGAACCCCAACCCTCAGCCCAAAACTTAATTAAGAATTAAGAAGTTGTTTGATTAGGATCTAGGATCTAGGATTAGGATCTGGGGTTAAATGGGTTAGTGGGGAATAGGTTCATTAATTGGGTTAGACCTAGGATTAGATTGAAGAATGGACTTAATTAGAGAATTAACTAAATCTAATAAATTATTGTCTTAGATTAGGTCAAAGATTTTTTAGATCAATTACAATAGTTGTAGTTGGTCAAGTCCATGTCTTTAACGAGATCCAAGATGGACTTGATTCTTAGCTACATGGTCTAGCATGAACTGTTAGGTTGATCTAATAAAGACTAATTAAACTAGTTGGTGTCTAAGGTAAATCAGACCGATGGTCTTTGATTGACAGCTCACTTATCTGACTATTTCTGATGGTGTCTAAGGCAAGCTTTGGTAGACCCTCCCACTGATTGAACTTACCTGACCTCTTGATGAAATTATGTTTTGATCGGATCACTTAACTATTCAAGCTAACCCATGTCAGTTAGGTAAATCAGTGTGATTGATTTAGGTGCTCCTAGATCAGCTTATTAATGTTCTCCCTTAAGCTGACTTGGTGAAGTCAGTGGAAGAATCATGACAAGCTGGTTCATCTGACCTTCCCTCATCTTCAAATTAAATCCTCTAAAATTATTAGGTTCCTAAAATGAAATAGTTATTATGATAACTAAATCATAGCCTCCCATTAAGTAGGTGATAATGGATCCATTAGTTGGATAATCATTGGAGGCCCAGAGATCTGGTGTTTATCGGCTAATGAAATTATCATTCATTATATGATTTCTTGGTAGCATCTTTCTAAGTGGTGGTTAGGTTAGCCAACCAATGTTGGGCCTAATCATTCATTGGTTTGATGGGCCAAGTATGATCATGTTAATGGTTGGATCTAACTGGACCTTTTCAGTGGAGGCCAAAGCCTACTGATTAGGGACTGGAGAAAAGAATTAATTACTAAAAATTATTTGAAGAAATAATTGGTTATAAACCTACCTTTAGATGTACATGGGTTGGCCAACCAAAGTTGAGCTCGTGTGCAGTCTATGTGGATTCTAGTATCCACTAAGAAATTAGGATAATTCCTCGAATTGGAGGTAGAGGCTACCAATTCGAATAAAATAGTGGAAGAACTTTTTGATTAAAGTCCAAATCTTTAGGTTTAATGAATCGATTACTAATTAGGTTATGGTTTTCTTTGATGTAGATATGGCCACTTTTCTATCGCTCCGATCATTATTGGACAATGATAAATTGATGGGACACAACTTCGATAGCTGGTACTGAAAGTTGAAGATAGTTCTGGAGCATGAATGGATTCTATATGTGTTGATGGATCCTACATCTGAGGAGCCAACTGCCAATACACATGGAACAATCAAAGACACATATCAAAAGTGGCTCAATGATTGGATCATGGTGCGCTGCATTATGCTGGCTACCATGAGCGATGAGTTCAGTCATAGATTTGAGATGGCTAAGCCAAAGGACATGCTTCAAGTATTGGAGGATTTTTTTGGCACACATAATGACGTGGAGAGGCATAGGACTAGTTGTGCCATCTTCAATGCCAGGATGTGGGATGGAGCTTCTGTCATTGATCATATACTATACATGATTGAACTGATAGAGTGATTGACCAAGCTCGAATTTCCCTTGCATAAACAACTTGGAAAAGATGCAATTTTAAACTCGCTACCCAAGTCTTTTCTTCCATTCCTCACTCATTTCAAAATGACAAAGCCTAAAGTAGACTACCATGGTTTATTAAGGTTGCTTCAAAACTTTGAGAAGGATCACCAACTCCACAAGGAGTCGGTGAACTTAGTGGAAGGTTCGTCTTCTGGTTCTCGATCCTTTAGGAAAGAAAAAAAGAATAAGAAGAAGAAAGCAAAGAAGGTGCAAGTTCAGACTGGACATCTATGTAGGGTCAGACCAAGAAAATCAAGCTCGATAAGAGTCAAACTGAATGCTTCTTTTGCAAGAAGTGGGGGCACTGAAAGAGAAACTATCCTCAATACATTGCCTCCCTAGACCCGAACAGGCAGAGAAAGAAGCAAGCTATTGCTGGGTAAGGTATTTATATGATAACTACTTGCAATTTCTCTATTTATGATTACACTGATTGGGTATTGGATATCGGTAGCTCTTACCATATTTGCAATTTGTTGCAGGGGTTGTAGGATAGTAGGAGATTCGAGCAAGGCAAAAGATTTCTAAATATTAGAGATGGAAGACCAGTTCTAGTTCTAGCTTTAGGAGTCCCAAAACTTGTATTTGAGTTCCATACCGTTGTTCTTAGTGATTATCATTTCTATCCTGATTTTTTTAAAATGTTATTTCTGTAGGCCTTCTGTCCAAAAATGATTATGAAATTTTAGTAAAGAAACAAGTTTGTAATATCATTATAAATGGTGTTACTATTTTCTATGGATATTTAAATAATGGTGTGTATGTGCTATCACAACTTGTTAATGTAGTCTATTCAACTAGCAAGCACCCTAGATTAGATAGTGTATCAGATATCTACTTATGGCACTGTAGGCTAAGTCATATAAACAAAAACAAGATAAATAGGTTGACATAAGAGAAAATTCTTGAACTTAGTGATTGTGAATCACTTCCAACCTGTGAGTCCTATCTTCTTGAAAAAATGACCAAGTCATCTTTTACTGAAAAAGGTGAGAGAGCCACTGAGCTCTTAGGTCTAGTACATACTGATGTATGTGGACCAATGAGCATAGGTGCCAAAGGTGGATATTTTTACTTCATCAATTTCATAGATGATCTTTCCAGATATGGATATATCTATCTAATGAAACACAAGTCAGATTCATATAAAATGTTCAAATGATTCTGAAGTAAAGTAGAAAAATAAACTGGAAAGAGTATTAAAATTCCTTGGTCTGACTGTGGAGGGGAATACCATTCTGGTGAGTTTCTGACATATCTAGGAGAGAATGAAATTTTCTTCCAATAGACTCCTCTAGAAAAATCATAGCATAATGGTGTGTCTAAAAGAAGAAATCGGACTCTATTAGACATAGTCTGATCCATGATGGGTTCTGCCTGCTTGTCGATATCCTTCTAGGGATATGCACTCGAATTGATTTGTTATCTATTAAATAGGGTTCTAAGTAAGTCTATAGTTAAAACTTCATATGAGATATGGACAGAGCGTAAGCCAGCACTTTCACACCTTAGGATTTGGGGGTGCCTGGCTTATATCAAACGGTTAGTTATAGATAAACTTGGACCTAGGTTTGACAAATGCACATTGATAGGATACCCAAAAGAGACCAAAAGATGCTATTTCTATCATGCTGATGAACAAAAGATGTTCATCAATCTTAAGGCAATCTTTTTGAAAAAGAAGTTCCTTGGTGAAAGAACTATTACCTCTAAGGTTGAACTTGATGAAGTTCAATAGGTAGAAAAATTGATACCTGTAGTTGAACCTGAGTCAGATTTGATTAGATCAGATCTAGAGCCTAGTGTACCTGCATCATTAAGACGATCCAATAGAGTACCGCATCATCCGGATAGATACTATAGTTTCTTAGTTCGAGATTATGATCCCATCGAATTCTATGAGAACGATGAGGATCCAATCACTTATATGGATGCTATGCAGAGATCCAATTTTAAGAAATGGCTTAAGATCATGAAATCCAAAATGGAGTCCATGAAGGTCAACGGTGTATGAACATTGGTTGATCCATTCGAAGGGGTTAAACCCACTAGGTGTAAATGGGTCTTCGAAAGAAAAAGGGGTGCAAATAGAAAGGTGGAGACCTATAAAGCATGTCTGGTTGCCAAGGAGTATCATCAATGTTAAGGTATTGACTATGACAAGATGTTCTCCCCTATGGCAATGCTCAAATCCATTTGGATAATGCTTGCGATAGCTGCTCATCTGAACTATGAGATCTGATAGATGGATGTGAAGACAATTTAAATGAAGAGCTGACTGAAGAGGTGTATATGATACAATTTGAGGGGTTCACATCTATAGATGAGTCCAAGGTGTGCAAGCTTTAGATATCTATTTAGGGATTGAAGCAGGCATCTTGGAGTTAGAATATGCATTTTAATAAGGTGATCAAAATATATGGCTTTGTTAAGAATGGAGAAGAGCCCTGCATTTACAAGTGAGAAAGTGGTCCAGTAGTGGTATTCCTTATCTTTTATGAGGATGACATTCTCTTAATCAGAAATGACATCCCTGCACTGTAGGGAATAAAAGTTTGGTTGTCATCATAGTTCTCCATGAAGGACGTGGTGTTAGATATGTGTGCCTTAGAAGTCAGAATTGGCTGACACTTGTAATATACTTCTAGGGGCAAAATTATAATTTTGACTATAAATAATAAAATGAGTTATTTTCTATCATAAAATGTGTATTTAGTGTCTGTGATACATCCCTTGAGTTAATGGTAATGATAATTCATATTTTCAAGAGTTAAAAATTTAAGATATGAATTTTCATTATTAACTCATAAAATGCTCCTGATTGTAGGATCATCATGAGGATGGTGATTGATCTGAAAGATTGGTGTACAATCGCTTCTTTATAATAGATGAGTCTTGAGTCTACGGTGTAGAGACATCGGAGTGAGAGTATAGGTACTCGTTAGAGAATGAAGGCATTGAGCGTGACCACCTCGAGCAGTCATAAGGAAGTCTACCTTCTCGTCGATGACTGACTCGAAGCTGCAGTAGTATGTCTAGTTCTTTGACCTGAGATGCATCGGTAATTCATCTTAAGGGTGTTATAGTTTGACAACACCATGACTCGATCTCGTAGCCATTTGAAATTCTGAGATGTATATTGGCTATAGCATGTTTATTGTAGGAATTGGATTGCACCAAGAGGAAATCTATCTACCTCGGTAGATGAGGAGCACCCCTATGATGATCATAAGAATCAAGTCCATAAGCCCATGGCCATGGCAGAGTGAAATAATAGAAAGAGTTTCTATTAAGGATTTTACATCGAACTTGAATCGAATGATTAAATCATATGACAGAAATTAGGATTTGACGAGTTCACCTTAACCCTAATCTAATCAAGGTTCAAGATAGAAGAACTTAATCACATAAGTAGCTGCATCGAGAGGTTTATTTTTAGTTTTCATGGATTGCCACCATATACTGCTAGGTGTCACTGGTGGATTTTGGGAGCAATTAGAATAATTTAGATGATCGATCATTTTAGTTGTCTGAATCAGAAGAGTTCTGATCCATCGAAAGGAGTTTCGATGATGTCGATGATAGAGATCATGACATATCCCATTACCATACAGAACTGAACCTAACTGAACTAACACCAATTAACCCAATTGAAATGAGATTCAATTAGGTTCAAGGAAATAAATTGAACCTTAAATTTGATTTAATTTATTTTTTATTTTTATTTATTAGATCTATGGAATTAAATTTAAAATATTTTAGATTTAATATAGATAAAAAAATTTTAAAATATCTCTCTTGATCCAATCAGATCTGAACGAACTTGATCCGAAAAATCAGAATTTTTTCTTCAATTGGTATCAAAGCCAGATTCTCTAAAATTATTTAGATCTAATTTTAATTTATTTTTGATCTAATAATTTGATGATTTCAGATTTTCATATGAGATGTGATAGATCTAAAATTAAAAAAATTAAAATTAAATAATATTGGATCTAAGATTTAGAAACATGCATGACTAGTTCTAAAATAGAATAGTTCTATAGAATAGTTTTTTTTTGATTTAATTTGATTAAATCATATTTTAGATCTATTTATTTACTATTTTTTGATATTATAATGGTTATAATAACATCTAAAAAATAGCAAAATAAAATTATTTAATTTTAAATCATCATATGAGATATGATTGATGCATGTCTAGACTAGTTGTAGAATAGTTCTACATAATTATCTAGATTAGAATTTATTTTGATTAGATCAATTTAAATCTAATTTTTTAGATTATTATGAGATAATTTAGATCTGAAAATTATGCATGATTGATACATGAGATGTATGCAAAATATATGCCATGAAGTTAGATCTAATTTGTATATATGAGATATATGATATAGATCTAAAACTAGTTTTGTAGTATTGCATGTTCCTGATTAAGGCGTTCCTCTTGGCCGTCCGGTCATAAGAACGAAGAAGGGTTTAAAGGCCCTCTCTTCCCATTCGATGGGGTGTTCTTATGATGTGTAGGGGTGCTGCATGTTCGTCCTTAATCAGAAAATCCAAAACTTACTTTCTGCAAAACCCTAGATCCTGAAACCCTAGGATTTATTGTGCATATTTTATTTATGAACCCTACTTAATTAAGAATTAAGATTATGAAATATTAATTAGGTCTAAAATTGAGAATTTTAGATCTAAGACATATTCATAATACTGGGTTCGGGCTTGGGTAGCTCAATTAGGTCTAAGCGGTTGATCAAACCGAATCAAGAGTTGGTTAGATGGGATCAACAATGCTTAAATTGACCAGCCTAATAGGATTAAGTCTGGGTCAAGATCGAGTCACGATCAAGCAAGACCTAATTAGGCTCAGAGGTTAGAGTTGGATTGTAGGCTAACCCAATTGGTTCTGGCTCAATAATTTGGTGTCTAAGGTAAGTTTGGCACATACGACCGACTGGTTTTTAATTGGAAGCTACTCGACCTGAATGCATTCTTGTACGAGTTAATGGCATATTCCTTCCATCGGTCTCACTTACCTGGCCATATCTGTTGACACAGTTCTGATCTGAGGTGGTCAATAATCCAAGCTAACCTATGCCACTAGGTTAGTCATAATGGTTATGACTATGTCAAGTCTAGTTTAATGAGATCTAAATCAAATCTCCCTAAGAAAATGTTAAGTCTAAGGTCTTCCACCATTGTAGATATGTGGGCCCTTCTTGGGATTGATTATTCTCGACTGGTTATAGTGGTTTAGTTGTACCGAAAAGATGCAACCATGTCTATTAGGTATTGGATGCTACAGGCAGGAGGATGGATTGGGCTCAATATTTCGGAGATGATGAGAGACTCAATTAAGAATCCAATTTATGCAAATGGTGGGTCTGACTTAACTAAAGAGTGGATCAATATTCTGGGCATGGTGAGATTCATGAATTAGAGACCAAGTTTAGGCGCATCATGATTAGAGAATTATTGAACAAGAGTTGTTCACTTATTGGCTAACCCATCACCAATAACTGTTAGGTGAGATGATGAGTCAATTGGTGGGACCGCACCACCCACTAGAAATCATTAATTATGGAGATTTTTGCATCTCTACAGAGAGAGTGTAGTGATCTGAGAAAATAGTGGAAGCTAATTTGTTTAAAAATAAAAACTCTAAATAAATTGGTTAAATCTTAATTATAATATCTAACTAAAAACTTTGACTCTCTACAGAAAAATGTCTGCATCCAACCCCCAGCATGTATCCTGGACACCCTTAGACTGACCATACCAAATTATAAGGATTGGCTCCAAAACTTCAAAATTATTTTAGATTTCGAGAAGTTAGCTCATGTATTGGACTAGGATCCTTCCACCTTACCAGCTCGTCCATCTATTGAATAGAGAGCGTCTCTTAATAAGTGGATGGACGAAGATAATAAGACCAGATACTACATGTTGGGCTTGATGTCTGATGAACTTCAGTGCCAACATGAGGATATCAGGACTGCCCGCCAAATATTGGCTCACCTGCAAGAGATGTTTGGTGAACAGAATCGTGCAACCAAGTACCAAGTCACTAAACAACTTTTTAAGGCTAAAATGTGTGATGGACAGTCTATCCAAGATCACTATCTGATGATTATCAAGGACTTGAAAGAGCTTAAGAAGCTCGGAGTGAAGTTGGGCCTGGATCTACAGAATGATATAATTCTGCAATTCTTGACTGATGCATATGGGTAGTTCATCATGAACTAGCATATGCATAAACTTTAAAATTCCCTGGCCGAACTTATGAACATGCTGGTGACTGCTGAGCTTTCCATGAAAGATTTCAAAGGCTCAGTGCTTGCTATGGAACAGACTTCTTTCAAGAAAAAGTCTTTTAAAAAGAAGAAGAAGTCTATGAAAAAGTAGAAGATGGAAGGAGGAAAAAAGAAAAAGATAGATCTGAAGAAGAAGGCCACTAACAAAGGAAAGTATTTTCATTACAACAATGATGGCCATTAGAAGTAGAACTGTCCTACATACCTAGCCATCCTGAAGAATAAGACAGGTCCTTCTGGAGGTATGCTCATTATTGAGTCTAATCTTATGATTTCTTCTGCATCCAGTTGGATGATTGACTCTAGTGCTAGTGCTCATTTGTGCACTTCCATGCAGAATCTTGAGAATAGCAGGAGGCTGAGAGATGGCGAGATGATCCTACGTGTTGGAAATGGAGCAAGAGTTGTTGCCGTGGTGGTGGAAACATATCCTATTGACTACCATCTGATTTAGACTTAGTTTTAAAAGACTATTATTATGTGCCTGCAGCAAGTAGAAATTTGATTTCTATTTCATGCCTAGCACTAGAAGGCTATGTAATTAGTTTTCTTAAGGACCATTGTGATATTCTTTATGAAAGAAATAAAATTATAAGTGATTTTCTTATTAACGATCTTTATCAGTTATATATTGATGTATCTATTTTTAATATCAAGCAAAATATGAATACCATGAAATGATCTAGGGATAGTCCAAATGATAGGTATCTATGGCACCTAAGACTAGGTCATATAGCAGAAGATAGGATTAACAAATTGGAGAAAATTGGACTATTGAGTCCATTGACTTTCGAGTTATAACCAATTTATGAATCTTATCTTCATGGCAAAATGACTAAGCTCCCTTCTGTAGGACATGGGGAAAGGGCCACGGATCTTCTTGCCCTAGTACATACTGATGTGTGTAGCCCATTTGATGTGTCGGCTAGAGGCAACTTTGTCTACTTCATAATTTTATCGATGATTTATCTAGGTATGGGTATGTATATCTTATGAGACACAAGTCTGAAGCATTTGAAAAGTTCAAGGAATTCAGACATGAAGTAGAAAAGCAAACAGAAAACCCATTAAGATTCTTCGATCAGATTGAGGAGGTGAATACCTTAGTCGGAAATTCTTGGACTATCTCAGAAAAAATGGCATAGTCTCTCGATGGACTCCACCTAGAACATATCAACTCAACGAGATTTCAGAACAGAGGAATCGAACCCTATTAGATATGGTCCAATCCATGATGAGCTTCACAGACCTCCCTGATTTTCTTTAGGGACACTGTTTGTTAACAGCAATATATTTACTGAATAGAGTTCCTTCTAAAACCATTCCTACCACACCGTATGAGATATAGCATGGTAAGAAACCAAGTCTGAGTCATCTCAGAATTTGGGATTGTCCGGCTCATGTCAAAAGACAAGCGGATAAGTTAGACTTTAGGTCCTTTAGAGCTCGATTTATAGGATATCCTAAAGAGTCATTAGGATATTATTTCTACATTATAGAAGATCATAATGTGATGGTGAGTCGACATGCCATCTTTCTTGAAAAATATTTTATTCAAGATAGCGGCATTGGAAAGTAGATCAAGCTCGATGAGAAAGTCTCACAAGAGCAACAAGCTAAGGATCAAATGGAATCGAATCAAGTTGAGCCAATCCATTCACTACCTCCTCCACCTCATAAATCGAAAAGAGTTTCTCGTCTCCCTGAGAGGTACTTAAGTACTATTTTAGAGACACTAGAGAAAATATTCCTCGTAGGTAATAGGGTTCATGATGATGATCCCAAAACCTATAATGAGGCAATATCAGATATCGACTCTGAGAAATGGTTAGAGGGAATAAAGTCAGAAATTGACTCGATGCACTTAAACCAAATCTGAACCTTAGTAGATCCACCAGAAGGTATAGTACCTATTTGGTGTAAGTGGATCTACAAGAGAAAGATTGGTGCAGATGTGAATGTGGAGATATTTAAAGCTAGATTAGTGAAAAAAGATTATAGTCAATGCGAAGGCATTGACTATCAGGATACCTTTTCGTCAGTAGCTATGCTAAAATTCATTCGCACATTGCTTGTTATTGCAGTCTATTTTGATTATGAAATATGGCAAATGGACATGAAAACGACGTTCTTAAATGGATATCTTGAGGAAGATATCTATATAGAATAGCCGCTAGGTTTCACATCCAGTGATGATGATCACAAGGTATGCAAGCTGCAAAGGTCCATATATGGACTTAAGCAAGCATCTCGGAGCTGGAACACTCGTTTCAATGATGTGATCAAAATATTTGGTTTCATCAAAAATGAAGAGGAACCATGTGTCTTCAAAAAGGTCAGTGGGAGCGCTGTTGTCTTCCTCGTATTGTACGTGGATGACATCCTCCTTATTGGGAATGATATTCCCATGATTGACCATAGTCAAAATATGGTTATCTAAAGAATTCTCCATGAAAGACCTAGGAGAAGCATCCTTTATTCTGGGAATTAAGGTCTATAGAGATAGACCGAATAGGATGCTAGGACTTTCACAGAAGATGTACATAGAGAAAGTGCTAAAGAAGGTTTAGCATGGAAAACTCTAAGAGGGGATTAATACCCTTCAGACATGGCATTCATCTTTCCAAGAAGATGTGCCCTAGCACACCTGAGGAAAATAGAATGCATGAGCAAGATCCCTTATGCTTCAGCAATAGGGAGCCTCATGTATGCCATGTTATGTACACGACCTGATATAGCCCATGCTGTGAGTGTCACGAAGCAGATATCAGTCGAATCCAGGTGAAGAACACTGGACTTCTGTGAAATGTATCCTTAAGTACTTGAGAAGAACTAAGGATATGTTGTTGGTCTTTGGTAATGGAGAACTCCAAGTCCAGGGATATACAGACTCGAACTTTATGTCCGATGTAGATGATCGAAAGTCGACATCTGAAAGTCTATTTGTGTGTAATGGTGGTAGCTGTCAATTGGAAGAGTTTCAAGCAGAACTATGATAGCAGATTCCACCATGGAAGCAGAATATACATCGCTGCATCAGAAGCTTGCAAAGGAGGCATTCTTGGTACAAGAAAGTTTGCCGTAGAGATTGGAGTAATGCCATCAGATGCCATTCCTCTATACTGCGACAACAATGGCGCCATAGCCCTTGCTAAGGAGCCGAGGTCTCACCAGAAAATTGAAGCACATCAATTGAGCGGCGATACCACCTCATCTGCGATTACCTCGAGAAGGTTACGTCGAGGTCAAGAGAGTCGACTCCGCAGATAATGTGGCGGACCCGCTTACAAAGCTGTTGGGCCAGCAGAAGATCAAAGCCCACCTTGAGAAGATGGGACTTAGATTTATAGCCAATTATCTTTAGGTCAAGTGGAAGTTTGTTAGATATGTGTGCCCTAGAAGACAGAATTGGCTAACACTTGTAATACACAGAATACACTTTTAGACTTCTAAGGGCAAAATTATAATTTTGACTATAAATAATAAAATGGATTATTTTCTATCATAAAATATATATTTAGTGTCTGTGATACATTTCTTAAGTTAATGGTAATGATAATTCATATTTTTAAGAGTTTAAAATTTAAGACATGAATTTTCGTTATTAACTGATAAAATGCTCCTGACCATAGGATCATCATGAGGATGGTGATTGATCTGGAAGGTTAGTGTACAATTGCTTCTTTATAGTAGATGAGTCTTGAGTCTACGGTGTAGAGACATCGAAGCATGAGTACAGGTACTCGTTAGAGAATGAGGGCACTGAGCGTGACCACCTTGAGCAATCATAAGAAAGTCTACCTTCTCATCGATGACTAACTCAAAGATGCAATAGTGTGTCTGATTCTTTGATCTATGGTGCATCGGCAGTTCATCTTGAGGGTGTTATAGTTTGACTACACTATGACTCGATCTTCTAGCCATTTGGAATCCTGAGGTGTGTGTTGGCTATAGCATGTTCATTATAGGAATTGGATTGCACCAAGAGAAAATCTATCTACCTTGGTAAATGAGGAGCAACCCTATGATAATTATAAGAATCAAGTCCATAAGCCCTTGGCCATGGTAGAGTGAAATAATAGAAAGAGTTTCTATTAAGAATTTCAGATCGAACTTGAATCAAATGATTAAATCATATGATAGAAATTAGGATTTGATGAGTTCACCTTAACCCTAATCTGAGTAGGGCTCAAGATAAAAGAACTTAATCACATAAGTAGCTGCACCGAGAGATTCGTTTTTAGTTTTGATGGGTTACCACCATATACTACTAAGTGTTACTGATGGATTTTGGGAGCAATTAGAATGATTTAGATGATCGATCATTCTAGTTGTCTGAATCAAAAGAGTTTTGATCCATCGAAAGGTGTTTCGATGATGACGATGATAGAGATCATGACATATCCCATTACCATATAGAATTGAACCTAACTAGGTCACACATACAAGAGTTTGTATCTAGATATCATCAATTGGACTAGCCCAGTTCAATTGATTTGAATTAGATTTAATTAGGTTCAAGAAAATCATGCTATCACACGATTGAGCCTAACGTTCTCCTTCTACTATCATTAAAAGTTGTCTCGACTGAGCTACATGTGTTTGTGTTTGCTCAGGTACCTTTACTCGGTCTGACTGGAGCTTGTCCAGGTCAGAAAAGGGTTGTCTTAATTTATGAGATAAATTAGAGACAACACCTATCATTTTTCGTCACCTACTAATTCTTGTCTTTGACTTTGGTCAAACGTTGATCTTTGACACTTAGACATCTACCCATATGTCATACACCCATAGGAGAGCAGATAGGGGCTTGTCCCCTTGCTAGAAACTCGTGCTAGCACATGATTGAGCCTAACGTTCTCCCTCTACTATCATTAAAAGTTATCTCGACTGAGCCACATGTGTTTGTGCTTGCTCAGGTACCTTTACTTGGTTTGACTAGAGATTGTCTAGGTCAGAAAAGGGTTGTCTTAATTTATGAGATAAATTAGAGACAACACCTACCATTTTTCGTTACCTGCTAATTCTTGTGTTTGACTTTGGTCAAATGTTGACCTTTGATACTTAGACATCTGCCCATATGTCATATAACCATAGGAGAGCAGATAGGGGCTTGTCCCCTTGCTAGAAATTGGAAAGGAGGGGGCGCACACCTAGGGAGGTGTGCACCCATGGATAGGGATGCCTGGAGTCCCATACGAATGGAACTCCAGGTTGCTTCTTGGATTCTACTTAGGTGGCCTCTAGCTATAGACTTTGACCAATCTTAGGTGCCATCTAAGGATGAATTAGTGGGGCTCTCATCTGATTGGATTAGGTGATATCATCCCACCAATCAGATTTAGATCTGATTGCATGAAGCAAAGTAATTGGCTGGGATGATGTGGCACTGCATGGCGCAGCAGGGTCTATATAAACCCTGTCTGCGCCCAATTTTGATAGAGTTCTCTCTTAGCTATGCCCCAAGGCTATCCCTCTCTATCTTCCATGTCATCTTCTGGTCCTCTCTCTCCTCTCCATGCCCAAGAAGAGTTGGGCTCCAGTTTGGTGCGATCCAGGCAAGTAAAAGGAGACGAGAAAGGAAGAAAGCAGCATTGCTGCAAGAGACGGTTGCTAATCTTCAAAAAGAGTTTTGAAGATCCTCCAAATCAGATTCAGATTTGATTTTTGGAGTGATGATAAAGGAGAAGATCTCCAAATCTAGCCTAAGTGGATATCGATAGAGATCAGACACTTGCGTGGCTAGATCCAGAATCTCAGCAATCAACAGGATCATCGTAGGATAATCCGATTACCCAACAACAAGGTATAAAATTAAATCTAATTTAATTATTTTTTATTTTTATTTATTAGATCTATGAAATTAGATCTGAAACATCTTAGATCTAAGATAGTTCAAAAAAAAAGAAAAATTTTTAAAATATCTCTCTTGATCCAATCAGATCTGAACGAACCTGATCCAAAAAATCAGAATTTTTTCTTCACTTGGATGAAGCATCCTATATCCTAGGGATGACGATCTATAGGGATAGATCTAAAAAGATGCTTGGGTTATCCCAGTTCATGTACATAGATGCTATGCTGAAGAGATTCAGCATGAAGAATTTCAAAAAGAACTATCTTTCGATAGACTATGGAATTTCTCTCTCTAAAAAAAATTATTCGACAAAGCCTGAAGAGAGAGAGTGTATGAGTAGAGTTTCATATACTTTGATAGTTGGATTTATCATATATGCCATGACATGTACGAGACCAGATGTGGCATACTCACTAAGAGTAGTGACTAGATACCAATCCGACCCTAAAGAAAATCACTAAAAAATGGTTAAAGCCATCCTTAAGTATTTGAGAAATACTAAGGACCAATGGTTGGTTTATGGTGAGTTAGATATGAAACTTATGGAATTTATAGACTCCAGCTTTCAATCTGACTGACGATAGTAGAAGCATGTTAGGATATATCTTTACTCTGAATGATGGAGCCATCTGCTGGAAGAATTTCAAACAGCATACTATGGTACACTTTATTTACGAAGTATGAGTATATTGCAGCATCAGATGCCATGAACGAAGCTGTATGACTGAGAAAATTTTTTATCGAGCTCAGAGAAGCACCCTCCCTAGATGGTCCGGTCCTGCTCTACTATGACAACACTGGTGCCATAGCTCAGGTAAAGGAACCAAAGGCACACTAGCAAATGAAGCACATCCTGCGCCGCTTCCACCTGATCCAGAAGATCATGGATCGAGGTGACGTCGACCTTCAGAAGATCGATAGAAAGAAGATCCTAGCCGACTCCTTCACTAAAGCCCTGGCAATAAAGGAGTTCGACAACCATAAGTCAAAGTTGGATATTAGATACTGTGCCAAGTGGCTTTAGGATAAGTGGGAGTTCTTGGAAAAGGTGTTCCAAAGTCAATCGTCAGTCTATTAATGGTTGAGTTATATTATAATTATAATTAATTTATTAATAAATAAAATATATTTTTAATATTTTTTATCATAAGGTATTCATCTTTTAATGAACTCCATTATTGTGATGAAGTTCTTAGGACTATTTAGCTTCGATAAAGAGAGAATTTATTGATTAATCCTTAAAATAGTTCACAACCAAATGATAGGCTGTTAATTAGTATTGGTGCAGAATCTGGTTGATGTTGGATTGAGCTAGAGTCGAGGAAGAAGAGGTCGCCACTAGTGATCTGCAAAACAAAGCTCCATCCAGAGTCAGTGGTGGTGGCTCCAACAAGACCCTCCGACAATCAAGTCAGTTCTTCTAGCCAACAGCAATGGAATGCTCAAGAAACAATTGTAGCAGAGTTTTGGAAAGGAGAAGAAAGCTTCGAGAAAATGTATCTGAAGGATCTTTTTTTATAGATGGAGCCTATAGCAGACTGATAGTGACAGCCATAACCATCCGATAGTGGGCCGCTCGGAGCCATGTAGGGTTTGTTATAGAGAGAGACGCCGTCGGTAGCAGACTGATAGTGACAGCTGTAACCGTCTGATAGTGGACCGCTCGGGACCACATAGAGTTTGTTATAGAGAGAGGTATCATCTGTAGCAGACTGATAGTGATAGTCGTAACTATCTAGTAATGGGCCGCTCGGGGCCACGTGGAGTTTGTTACGAAGAGAGGTATCCATTGTCATGATGTGCCCATTCATCAAGATTTAATAGTCAAAGTTTGGAGGAAGCAGACATTGGTTGGTACAGAGCTTTGACATACATCAATTCTAGAGGAGTTTGGACTTCTAAAGAGAATACGACTAGACGGGATCATCTGAGAGAAATGCTAGTTAAAATCTGAAAGTAATTTGCTGGAGGAATTTGAATGGAGTTCTACTGATGAAAAAGTTCAGAAGGAGTTGAACTGATGGAGAAGTCTGGCTGAAGGAGAAGTCTGGAAGGAGTTCGGTTGAAGAAGTTTAGATGAAGTCCGACTGATGGAGAAGTTTGATTGAAAGAGAAGTCTGAAAGGAGTCTGATTGATGGAGAAGTCCGATCGAAGGAGAAGTCTAGGAGGAGTTCGACTGATGGAGAAGTCCAGAAGGAGTCTGATTGATGGAGAAGTTCGATCGAAGGAGAAGTCTGGGAGGAGTTCGACTAATGGAGAAATTTAGAAGGAGTATGATTAGTGGAGAAGCCCAACTAAAGGAGAAGTCTAGGAGGAGTTCGACTGAATAAGAAGTTCGAATGGAGTCCAACTAATAGAGAAGTTTGATCTAAGGAGAAGTCTGGATGGAGTCTGACTGATGGAGAAGTTCGATCGAAGAAGTCTAGAAGGAGTCCAATTGATGGAGAAATCTGGATGGAGTTCGGCCACTGAAGGAGTTCGGCTGCTGAAGAAGTTCGAAAGGGGTTCGGCCACTGGAGGATTCTAGAAGGACTTCAAAAGGGGTTCAGTCATTGGAGGAGTCTGAAAGAAGTTCGATCGCTGGAGGAGTCCAGAAGGGGTTCGATCACTAGAGGAGTTTGGCTGCTGAAGGAGTCCGAAAGGGGTTCGGCCACTGGAGGAGTCTGGAAGGAGTTCGAAAGGAGTTCGACCGATGGAGGAAGAATTTTAGATTGAAGCTCTTCCATGATTACCAGTTACATTAGGTTAAGCATCAAATTAGACTTCGCAAGGAGTGGGGTTTATCCCCAATAATATTCCCCCTACTCTCGAGTTCGAAATTCAAAGGAAGGGAGGAAAAAAAGTGATGGTCGAAGTTCGGTCCTGGGTTCCCACACTTGTTGCTTGTTGCAAACGCCAAGCTCGTTGTGGATGCTGGGCCTGTTGTGAATGCCAGACTAGGACCTCTCTTGCAAATCAGGATAAGATTCTGCCTTTCGCATTTGGCACAGTTAGTTCATGGAAAAACATGTGTTAGGATTCTCCACTGAGCTTCTTTCTTCTCCACGTCTTTGGTCTACGAGGTTTTGACTTTTACTTATGTTAGGACAAGTTTCTCCTTCCGTTCCAAACAGGCTGTAGAGGTGTATTAGGGCCATTGTCAGGGCATCTCCTCTCACCTCATCTAAAATGAATGAGGCCTTCGACTTTGCTCATGTTAGGACGAGGTTCTCCTCCTGTTCCTAACAAACTGTAGGGGCACATTAGGACCATTGTCGGAGCCTCTCTCTCAACTTTGTCTAAAATAAATGAGGCCTTTCGACTTTGCTCACATTAGGACAAGGTTCTTCTCCTATTTCTAACAGACTGTAGGAACACATTAGGACCATTGTCGGGGGCCTCTCTTCTCACCTTGTCTAAAATGAATGAGGCTTTTGACTTTGTTCACGTTAGGATGAGGTTCTCCTCCAGTTCCTAACGGGCTGTAGGGGTACATTGGGGCCATTATCTTGGCCTCTCCTCTCATCTTGTCTAAAATGAATAATGCCTTCGACTTTGCTCATGCTAGGATGAGGTTCTCCTCCTATTCCTAATGGGCTGTAGGGGCACATTAGAGCTGTTGTCAGGGCCTCTCCCCTCATCTCATCTAAAATGAATGAGGCCTTCGACTTTGCTCACGTTAGGATGAGGTTCTCCTCCTATTCCTAATGGACTGTAGGAGCATATTAGGGCCATTGTCAGGGCCTCTTCCTCATCCCATCTAAAATAAATGAGGTCTTCAACTTTGCTCATGTTAGGATGAGGTTCTCCTCCTATTCCTAATGGACTTTGGGGGCATATAAGGGCCATTATCAGGGCCTCTTCCCTCATCTCGTGTAAAATGAATGAGGCCTTCAACTTGATCATGTTAGGACGAGGTTCTCCTCCTATCCCTGTCATGGCAATAGGGGTGCAAATGGGCTGTTGAATGGGCCTCTCCCCGCCTCTTGTCTTAAATAATCGTAGGTCTTTGACTTACTCATGTTAGAACAAGGTTCTCCTCCTATTCCTAACATGGCTCTAGGGACACAAATGGATCGTTGAATGGGCCTTTCCTCTCCTCCTATCTTAAATAATCGGAGGTCTTCAACTTGCTCATGTTAGGATCAGATTCTCCTCCTATTCCTAACATGGCCACTTTTGATTGCTTCTTTTCTATTGTCACATAGTTTTTGCACCAAGAAACAATAATGTTGAAATGGAGGAGTTTTATTGAAGAAAAATTACTGGTAGTACATTCTCAGATTTTCTAACTTCCAAGATTATGGGAGCATTATTCCTTTGAGCTCCTTCAGGTAATAAGCTTTGGGCTGGACAACCTCCTCTATTTCATACTGACCTTTCCAATTTGGGACAAGCTTCCCCTGGCTCTGACGCTAAGAGATGGTGGCTCACCGAAGTACTAAGTTTCCCACTCTAAACATTTTACCTCTGACTCTACAGTTATAGTATCGAGCCATCCTTCATCTGTAGGCTGCCATCCAAACCTGGGCTTCCTTTTTTTTTTCTTCCAGCAAATCAAGGTTAGCTCTGAGGTCCTGTGAGTTATGCTGCTCATTGAAGGCCATGACCCACGCTGATGGAAGCTTAAGCTCGATTGGGATGGCTGCCTCCATTCCAAAAGCCAATGCGAATGGTGTTTCTCCAATCGACAACCTTTGAGTAGTTTGGTATGCCTAAAGGATGTGGTAGAGTTCATCCGCCTAGGTCCCACTTGCTCTTTCGAATCTTGCCTTGATGCTCTGCTGTAAAATTCTATTGGTCACCATAGCTTCCTCATTTGCCTGTGGGTGAGCTACCGACATGAAGTGAAGGAAAGATGTTTAGATCTTCACATAACTCAGTGAACCTCATCCCAACGAACTATCATCCATTATCTGTTATGAGAGTTTGGGGCAGACCAAACCGGCCGATGATTATCTTTCAGACAAAGTCCTGTACCTTGACCTTAGTAATTTTTGCTAGTAGTTCGGCTTCGACCCATTTGGTGAAGTAGTCAATCGCAACCAGGAGGAACTTCCATTGTCAGGATGCTGTTGGAAAAGGGCCAAGTATATCCATTCTCCACTGTGCAAATGGCCAAGGTGCGCTAAGTGGAGTAAGCTCGGAGGCCAGCAGTCTTTGTATGTTTGCATTTCTCTGACAGCGATCACATTTCTTGACATACTCCATAGAATCATGGTACAAGGTCGACCAATAGTATCCTTGCCAAAGTAATTTTTGTAACAAGGATCTAGTTCATACATGACTTCCATAAATTTTCTCGTGCACTTTCCATAATGCAAAGTCGGTCTATGAAGGTCGAAGACATCTCAGTAGTGATAACGAATATAAGCTTTTATACAACCTGCCCTCATACAAAATGTACCAAAAGGCTTGATTCCTGAACTTTCGAGCTTCTTTCGAATCACGAGGAAGAACTTCCTCTTTGAGATAGGCAACTAATGGGTCAATCCAGCTTGGCTCGAGCTTCATCCATATAATGAGCTATGATTCCTCTGAGCTTGGGCAATTTAGACTTTCAAAAAATACTTCATTAGACAGTTCGACTGGGGCTGAAGTGGTCAATTTAGAGAGAAGGTCGGCTCTTGTATTTTCTACCCTTGAAATCTATCGAATGCCAAAACTGTCGAAGGTTGGAGTCAAATCCTTCATATTCTAAAGATATTTCATCATACTTTTCTCCCATGATTTATAGTTGCCACTACCTTGATCGACCACTAAATAGAAATCACTATAAACTTGAAGCCGATCTACTTTTAACTCTCTTGCTATTTTTAACCCGATGATCGGTGCTTCATATTCGGCCCCATTTTTAATTACAAAAAATTCAAAGCGTAGCGCATGTTCGACGATGACTCCCTTGGGATTGACTAAGACCAACCCCGTGCTAGCTTCAGTAGTGTTGGACGAACCATCTACGTACAGGATTCAAAAACCTTCAAAAAGGTTGGCACTCTCTTCGAAGAGGCTCGATTACGACCATAGGATGCCGGTCTCATTTTGTTCAAGCTCGGTATCATCTGGAATGGTACATTCTACTATAAAATCTATCAATATCTGAGCTTCAATCGATGGTCGGGGTCGATAATTGATGTCAAACTCTGTGAGCTCGATTGTCCATTTTGTGATTCTTTCGAAAGCATCCATTCGATGAAGGACTGCTTTTATTGGTTGATCCATGAGGACCATTATGGTGTACCCCTAAAAGTAAGGTTGGAGTCTCTTGATAGCAATTAGAAAAGAGTAAGTCAATTTTTCTAGATTAGAGTACCTATCATCCCTCAGGACCCGACTTACATAGTAGACCGATCGTTGCATCTTTGCTTCCTTCTTGATCAGGACTACTGCCAAGACCGTCGGAGAGACTACTTGGTACAAGAATAATTCTTCTTCAAATTCAGGCTTTGCCAGTAGTGGGGGTGAGCGGAGGTAGTTTTCGAGCTTCTCAAATGCCCGTTGGCACTCCATCGTCGAATAGAAGTTCTTTGGTTGCTTGAGAACTTGAAAGAAGGGCATGCATCGCTCGGTTCATCTCGAGAGGAAGCAATTTAGGGACACCACTTTTTTAGTCAGGCATTGAACTTCTTTGATTATTTTTGGAGCAGTTATCTCCTGAATAGCTCAGATTTTTTCTAGATTTGCTTCAATCCCGCATCTTAACACCATAAACCCAAGAAACTTTCCTAAGGTCACACCAAAGGCACACTTGGTCGGATTTAGCTTCATCTTATGCTTTCTAAGTGCACTAAAGGTCTCTTCGAGGTCTGCGATATGGTTTATAGAAGCTTAGCTTTTAATGAGCGTGCCATCCATATACACCTTCATGTTGCGGCCGATCTACTACTTGAAGATCTTATTGATCAAGCGCTGGTACGTTGCTCCTGCATTCTTGAGTCCAAAAGGCATAATCTTGTAACAATAAAGGCCACGGTCAGTAATAAAAGCAGTTTTCTTCTCATCCTCTGGTGCCATCCGTATCTGGTTATAGCCAGAGAAGGCATCCATGAAGGTAAGGAGCTCGTGGCCTGAGGTTGCATCTACCAATTGATCAATCCTGGGTAGAGGGTAGCTATCTTTTGGGTAGGCTCTATTCAACATTTTAAAGTCTATACACATCCCCCACTTGTTGTTTGCCTTTTTGAAGAGGATCACGTTTGAGACCCAGGTCGGATAGTTAACTTTTCAGATGAATCCAGCTTTAAGGAGCTTGCCTACTTCTTCTGTAATTACTTTCTGCCTCTTCGGGGCATGGTTGCACATCTTCTCTTTTAATGGTCGATACTTAGGATCAATAGCCAGCCAATGTTTCATGACCTTAGTGTCAATTCTTGGCATATCCACTAGGGCCCAGGCGAAGACGTCCACATTCTTTCTGAGGAAGGTGATGAGTTGCTCCCAAACCTCATCTCCTAAGTTAGAGCCAATCTGTATAGCGTGCTCTACATTCCCGTCGTTTAAGGGCATAGATATGATGTCCTCCATAGGCTTGCCCCACTCCTCGGTGAGGTCATCATGGACACCCAGCCCATCAATAGGACAAAGGTCAGGCTGGATGTTTTTCTGCAGGGCAATGGAGTAACAGCATCTCGCCAATGCCTTATCTCTCCCAATCTCTCTAATTCTATAGCTCGTTGGGAACTTCACCTTTAGATAATAAGTTGACACCACTGCTCGAAGTGCATTCAACTCAGACGGTCGAGAATAGCATTGTAGGCAGATGGAGCCTTTACGACTAGAAAATCGACCTATGCCTTAACCAACTTTGGGCGTTGCCCTGCAGTTACAGTCAAAGTTATTATGCCCTCCACTGGCACAGCATCGCCAGTGAAGCCTACCAATAGGAAGTTCATAGGTCCCAAGTGGTTATTAAGTAAGAACATTTTTAAGAAAGCATCATAAAATAAAACATCAGCTGAGCTTCCGTTATCTACCAAAATACGGCGTACATCATAGTCGACAATGTTTAAAGAGATTACAACCGTGTCATTATATGGGAACTGGACTCCTTAAGCATCCTCGTTGGTGAAAGTGATGGATTCTTCAGTTCTCCACCTCTTCTTGGGCTCGATCGATCTACTAGCCTCTCCTCACCGAAGTCCCCTAAAGATGGTGTTGATGATGCTAAGGGGTGGCCAATCCATGCCCTTGGCTAATCTTCCCACCCTTTAGTTCAACATTGCAGGAATTGATCGAGTCTGCCTTGCCTGATGAGCTCCTCGATCTCATCTTAGAGCTGAATACATTCTTCAGTATCGTGACCATGGTCACGATGATAGAGTCAAAACTTGTTAGGATTGCGCTTACTAGGTTGAGTGTGCATCCTTTCAGGCCTTGGTAGTTGCTCCTTGATCTCCATCAATACTTACATTTTTAAAGCATTGAGGGGGGCGTAGTTGTGAAACCTTCTAGGGAGAAAACTTCTTCGTGCCCTTCTGTCAGAACTTCTTTGACAATGAGCTTGAGGAGGAGTTCGGGCTCACTTGCGCTCGGAGGGAGTCCATGAGCATGGCCGAACTTCATTCGGCCCTTCATCAGCTATGAATTTATTAGACTCGCCCATCTGCCACTCTCTTGTGGCTTCCTCATCCCTCAACTTGAAGGCTTTTTCCGCTCAGGCATATCCTTCAACCTGAGCTAGCAAATTAGCAAAGTTCTTAGGGTACTTCTTCTCCAGGGAGAATAACAAATCATTCTTTTGAAGGCCACCCTTTAGTGCGGCCATTACAATAGACTGGTCTAGGTCCGAACCTCCAATGCAGTAGTACTAAATCAGGTGACGTAAGCTCGAATATATTTCCCCTCCTTCTGCTTGATATTCATTAAAAAATTCGAACCTCGATGGGGATGCTGGCTGCTAACAAAATAAGCCACAACTTAATGTTTCATCTGATTAAAGAAGAAGATCATATCCGACTTCAATGTCGAGTATCAATTTTTTGCTGCTCCTTTTAAGGTAGATGGGAAAGCTCGACATAAGATGACATCTGGTGCGCTATGGAGTAGCATCATAGTCTGAAAGGCTTCCAGGTGATTGATCAGATTAGAAGTTTCATCATAGCTTTCAAATTGTCAGAGCTTGAAGTTCGACAAAATGGGCTCTTGCATAATTCGAAGAGAAAAAGAAAGATCGATGTAGATGTCGTCATGGTGAGGCAGTATGACATGGTGGAGATCCTCAGTCCACCAGTCCATCTCCCATAGTTTCTGATCGAGGACGTCATCTCAATCGTAGATCTTGGAAGGCTTCTAGCTGTAGATGAGGAAGATCTCTTCTAGAAAAGAATCATGATCTAAATAAGGATCCTCTACTCTCTATTTTCTCTTTCCAGGGGTGATGGATATACTAGCCCAAGTGCTCCTCCTTGGGATCGATTTTTGACATTCCGATGGTAGATTTCCTGACGGAACCACCATCGGGGACTGCCGCATGGCCTGCACCATTTTGGTGAGGCCCTAGAACTGCTGCATCAGTAGGTTAAACTACTCTAGATCTACCATGGCCATCTGTGGATGAGGAGGTTGAAGCATCAATGATGGAGCAGGAATGGATGGATCTGGCTCAGATCTAGCGAAAGAAGCGGTAGATCACTAGGTAGACACTTTCTTTGGAGGCATTTCTTGGGATTGAGGGAGAAGATGGAAATGAACCATGAAAAAGATCCACAAGATTGACTAAGCACTCCTTTAAGAATAAGGATACCTCAGGAACAGAGGGGCCCTTCCTTTAGTGCCAATCCTGTTGGTGCAGAATCTGGTTAACGTCAGATCGAGCTGGAATCGAGGAAGAAGAGGTCGCCATCGGTGACCTACAAAATAAAGTCCCATCCGGAGTCGATGGTGGTTGCTCCGATAGGACCCTCCGACGATCATGTCAGCTCTTCTAGCCAATAAAAATGGAATGCTCAGAAAAGAATTACAGCAGAGTTTAGGAAAGGAGAAGAGAGCCAAAAGAAAATGTATTTGGAGGATTTTTTTTTATAGATGGAGCCTATAACAGACTAATAGTGATGGCCATAACCGTATGGTAGTGGGCCACTCGGGGCCACATGGAATTTATTATGGAGAGAGGCACCACCTATCTCAGATTGATAATGACAGTCATAACCATCCGATAGTGGGCCGCTTGGGGCCATATGGAGTTTATTACGGAGAGAGGTGCCACCTGTAGCAGACTGATAGTGATAGCCATAACCATTCGATAATGGGCCGCTCAGGGTCACATGGAGTTTGCTATGGAGAGAGGTATCCATTGTCATGATGTGCCCGTTCATCGAGATTTAATAGTCGAAGTTCAGAGGAAGCAAGTGTTGGTTGGTGAAGAGCTTTGACATACATCAATTCTAAAGGAGATCGAACTCCTAAAGAGAATTCAGCTAGAGGAGATCATTCGGGAGGAATGCTAGTTGAAATCTAGAAGTAATCCACTGGAGGAATCTGAATGAAGTTCGATTGATAGAGAAGTCTAGAAGGAGTCCGACTGATGGAGAAGTTCGACTAAAAAAAAAGTTTGGAAAGAGTTCGACTGAAGGAGAAGTCCGAATGAAGTCCAACTGATGGAGAAGTTCAATCGAAGGAGAAGTCCGAAAGGAGTCCAACTAACGGAGAAGTGCGATTGAAGGAGAAGTCTTAAAGGAGTTCAACTAATGGAGAAGTTCAGAAGGAGTCCAATTGATGGAGAAGTTCGATTGAAGGAGAAGTTTGGGAGGAGTTCGACTGATGGAGAAATTCAGAAAGAATCTGATTGATGGAGAAGCCTGGCTTAAAAAAAAGTCTGGGAGGAGTTCGGTTGAAGGAGAAGTCTAGATGGAGTCCAACTGATAGAGAAGTTCGATCGAAGGAGAAGTCTGGAAGGAGTCTGACTAATGGAGAAGTCTGAATGGAGTTCGGCCGTTGGAGGAGTTCGGCTGCTAAAGGAGTCCAAAAGGGGTTTGACTACTGAAGAAGTTTGGAAGGAGTTCGAAATGGGTTTGACCACTGGAGGAGTCCGAAAGGAGTTCGATAGTTGGAGGAATTTGGGAGGGGATCGATCGCTGGAGGAGTTCGACTGCTGAAAAAGTCCGAAAGGGATTCGGCCATTAGAGGAGTCTGAAAGGAGTTCGAAAGGGGTTTGACCACTGGATGGAGAATTCTAGATCAAAGCTCTTCTATCATTACCAGTTACATTAGGCTAAGCATCAAACTAGACTTCAACGGGAGCAGGATTTATCCCCAACAATAGTCCCCCACTCTCAAGTTTGAAATCCGAAGGAAGGAAAAAAGGTGACGATCAAAGTCCGATCTCGAATTCCTGTGCTTGTTGCTTGTTGTGAACATCGAGCTCATTGTGAATGCTAGACCTATAGTGGACGCCGGACTAGAACCTCTATTGCAAACTAGGATAAGGTTCTGCCTTTCGCATTTGGCATAGTCAGATTGTCATAGAAAAACACATGTTAGGATTCTCCACCGAGCTTCTTCCTTCTCCACATCTTTGGTCTACGAGGTTCTGACTTTTGCTCATGTTAGGACAAGGTTCTCCTCCCATTCTTAATAGGCTGTAGGAGCACATTAGGGCCATTGTCGGGGCCTCTCCTCTCACCTCATCTAAAATGAACGAGGTCTTTGACTTTGCTCACGTTAGGAAGAGGTTATCTTCATATTCCTAATGGGCTGTAGGGACACATTTGGACCATTGTTGGGGCTTATCTTCTCACCTCATCTAAAATGAATGAGGTCTTCGAATTTACTCATGTTAGGATGAGGTTCTCCTCCTATTCCTAATGGGCTGTAGGGGCACATTAGGACCGTTGTCAGGGCCTCTCTTTTTACCTCGTCTAAAATGAATGAGGCCTTCGACTTTGTTCACGTTAGGACGAGGTTCTCCTTCTATTCCGAATGGGTTGTAGGGGCATATTAGGGCCATTATCGGGGCCTCTCCTCTCACATCGTCTGAAATGAACGAGGTCTTTGACTTTGCTCATGTTAGGATGAGGTTCTTCTCCTATTTTTAATGGACTGTAAGGGCACATTAAAGCCGTTATTAGGGCCTCTCCCCTCATCTCGTCTAAAATAAATGAGGCCTTTGACTTTGCTCACGTTAGGACGAGGTTCTCCTCCTATTCCTAACGGGCTATAGGAGCACATTAGGACCATTATCAGGACCTCTCCCTCCATCTCATCTAAAATGAATGAGGCCTTCAACTTTGCTCATGTTAAGATGAGGTTCTCCTCCTATTCCTAACGGGCTGTAGGGGCACATAAGGGCCATTGTCAGGGCCTCTCCCCTCATCTCGTCTAAAATGAACAAGGCCTTCGACTTGCTCATGTTAGAACGAGGTTCTCCTCCTATCCCTATCATAGCAATAGGGGCACAAATGGGCCATTGAACGGGCCTCTCCACTTCTTCTATCTTAAATAACCAAAGGTCTTCGACTTGCTCATGTTAGGATGAGGTTCTCCTCCTGTTTCTAACATGGCACTAGGGGCACAGATGGATTGTTGAATGGGCCTCTCCTCTCCTCCTGTCTTAAATAATCGGAGGTCTTCGACTTGCTCATGTTAGGATGAGGTTCTCCTCCTATTCTAAACATTACCACTTTTAATTGCTTCTTTTCTATCATCATATAGTTTTTGCACCAAGAAACAATAATGTTGAAATGGAGGAGTTTTATTGAAGAAAAATTACTGGTAGTATATTCTCAGATTTTCTGAATTCCAAGATAGTGGGAGTGTTGTTCCTCTGAGCTCCTTCAGGGGATAAGCTCCGGGCCGGACAACCTCCTCTATTTCATATGGACCTTCCCAATTTGGGCAAGCTTCCCCTAGCTTTGAGGTTGAGATATGGTGGCTCGTCGAAGCACTAAATCTTCAACTCTGAATATTTTACCTCTGACTCTGGAGTTAGAGTATCGGGCCATCCTTCACTTATAGGCCACCATCCGAACCTGGGCTTTCTCTCTTTTTTCTTCCAGCAGATTGAGGTTGGCTCTAAGGTCCTGTGAGTTATACTGCTCATTGAAAGCCATGACCCACGCTGATCGAAGCTTAAGCTCGATTGGGATGACTGCCTCCATTCTAAAAGCCAACGCGAACGGTGTTTCTCTAGTCAGCAATCTTTGAGTAGTTTGGTATGCCTAGAGGACATGGTAGAGTTTGTCCACCCAGGCCCCCTTGCTCTTTCAAGTCTTACCTTGATGCTTTGCAGTAAAATTCTGTTGGTCACCTCAGCTGCCTGTGGGTCAGCTATCGACATGAAGTGATGCGAGATGTTTAGATCTTCACAGAACTCAGTGAACCTCATCCCAGTGAGCTATCGCTCGTTATCTATTATGAGAGATCGGAAAAGACTAAACCGACAGACGATTGACTTCCAGATGAAGTCCTATACCTTGGCCTCAGTAATTTTTGCTAGTGGTTCAGCTTCGACCTATTTAGTAAAGTAGTCGATCGCAACCAGAAAAAACTTTCGTTATCCGGATGCCGTTGGAAAAGGACCAAGTATATCCATTTCCCACTGTGCAAATGACCAAGGTACGCTTAGTGGAGTAAGCTCAGAGGCTGGCTGTCTTTGTATGTTTGCATTTTTCTGACAGCGGTCACATTTCTTGACATACTCTATAGAATCATGGTACAAGATTGGCTAATAGTACCATTGCCGAAGTAGTTTTTGTGATAGGGATCTGGTTCTTACATGACTTCTATAAATTCCCTCATGCACTTTCCATTATGCAAAGTTGGCCTCTAAAGGTCGGAGACATCTCAGCAGTGGTAGCGAATACGATCTTTTATACAACTTGCCCTCATATAAAATATATCGAGAGGCTTGATTCCTGAGTTTTTGAGCTTCTTTTGAATCATGAGGAAGAACTCTCTCTTTGAGATAAGTAACTAACGGGTCAATCCAGCTCAGCTCGAGCTCCATCCGCATAACGAGCTATGATTCCTCTAAGCTTGGGCATTTTAGAGTTTTAAAAAATAATTCTTTGGACCGTTTGGCTAGGGCTGAAGTGGCCAATTTAGTGAGAAGGTCGGCTCTTGTATTTTCTTCCCTCGGAGTCTATCGAATGCCAAAACTGTCGAAGGCCGAAGTCAAATCCTTCATATTTTCAAGGTATTTCATCATACTTTTTTTTCATGCTTCATAGTTGACACTAACTTGACCAACCATTAATTGGGAATCACTATAGACTTGAAGCCAATCTTCTTTTAACTCTCTTGCTATTTTTAACCTGGTGATCAGCATCTCATATTCGGCCCCATTATTAGTTGTAGGAAATTTGAAGCATAGCGCATATTCAGCGATGAATCACTCAGGATTGACTAAGACCTACGCTGCACTAGCTCCAATAGCGTTGGATGAACTATCTAGGTATAAAGCCCAAAAACCTTTGGAAAGGTCGATAGTCTCTTCGGGGAGGCTCGATTGTGACCACCAGATGCCGGTCTCATTCTGTTCAAGCTCGGCATCATCTGGAATGATACGTTCCATAATAAAATCTGCCAATTTCTCAGCTTTGATCGATGGCCGAGGTCAACAATTGATGTCAAACTCTATGAGCTTGATTGTCCATTTTGCGATTCTTCTGAAAGCATACGTTCGATGAAGGACTGCTTTTATTGGTTGATCCATGAGGACCATTATGGTATGCCCCTAAAAGTAAGGTCGGAGTCTCCTGACAGCAATTAGAAGAGAGTAAGTCAATTTCTCTAGCTTAGAGTACCTGATCTCTGCATCCCTCAAGATCCGACTTATGTAGTAGATCAACCACTGCATCTTCACTTCCTCCTTGACTAGGACCATTGCCAAGGCTGCTGGAGAGACTACTAGGTACAAGAATAATTCTTCTCCAGATTCAGGCTTTGCCAGCAGTAGGGGTGAGATGAGGTAGTTTTTGAGCTCCTCAAATGCCCGTTGGCACTCCATCATCCAGTGGAAGTTCTTTGGTTGCTTGAGAACTTAGAAGAAGGGAATGCATTGCTCGATCGATCTCGAGATGAAGCAATTTAGGAAAGCCACTTTTTCAATCAGGCACTGAACTTTTTGGATTGTTTTTGGAGCAGTCATCTCTTGAGTAGCTTGGAATTTCTCTGGATTTGCTTCAATCCCGTGCCTTGACATCATAAACCCTAGAAACTTTTCTGAGCTCACACCAAAGGTGCACTTGATTGGCTTTAGCTTCATCTTGTGCTTCTTGAGTACACTTAAGGTCACTTCGAGGTTGGCAATGTGGTTTATAGAAGCTCGGCTTTTAGTGAGCATGTCATCCACATACACCTTTATGTTGCAGCTGATCTGCTCCTTGAAGATCTTGTTGATCAGGCGTTGGTACGTTGCCCCTGTATTCTTGAGTCCAAAAGGCATAACCCTATAACAGTAAAGACCACGGTCAGTAACAAAAGCAGTTTTCTCCTCATCCTTCGATGCCATACGTATCGGGTTATAGTCAGAGAAGGCATCCATGAAGGTGAGGAGCTCGTGGCCCGAGGTTGCATCTACTAGTTGATCAAACCTGGGTAGATGATAGCTATCTTTTGGGCAGGCTTTGTTTGGCTTTTTAAAGTCTACATACATCCTCCACTTATTGTTTGCCTTTTTGACAAGGACCACGTTTAAGATCTAGGTTAGATAGTTAACATTTTGGGTGAATCCAGCTTTGAGGAGCTTGCCTACTTTTTCTGTGATTGCTTTCTGCCTCTTCGGGGTGTGATTATGCATCTTCTCTTTTACCAACCGATACTTAGGATCAATGGCCAGCCAATGTTCCATGACCTCAGTTTCAATTTTTGGCATATCCGCTAGGGCCCAGGAGAAGACATCCTCATTCTTTCTGAGGAAGGTGATGAGTTACTCCCGAACCTCGCCCCCAAGTTGGAGCCAATCTATACAGCATGCTCCGCATTTTCATCGTTTAAGGGCACAGATATGAGGTCCTCCATAGGCTTGCCCCGCTCTTCAGTGAGGTTGTCACGGACATCCAGCCCATCAATAGAACAATGATCAGGCTGGATGTTTTTCTGCAGGGTAATGGAGTAACAGTATCTCGCCAATGTCTGATCTCCCTTGATCTCTCCAATTTCATAGCTTGTAGGGAACTTCACCTTTAGATAATAAGTTGACACCACTGCTCGAAGCGCGTTCAACCCAAGTCGGCCGAGAATAGCATTGTAGGCAGTTGGAGCCTTTACAACTAGAAAATCGATCTATGCCTTAACCAGCTCCGGGCGTTGCCCTGCAGTCACAGTCAAAGTTATTATGCCCTTAACTGGCATGGCATCGCCAGTGAAGCCTACCAACAGGAAGTTCATAGGTCCTAAGTGGTTATTGAGTAAGGACATTTTTGAGAAAGCATCATAAAATAAAACATCAGCCGAGCTTCCATTATCTACCAAAATGCAGCGTACATCATAGTCGGCAATGTTTAAAGAGATTACAACCATGTCATTGTGTGGTAATTGAACTTCTTAAGCATCCTCATCGATGAAAGCAATGGGCTCTTCAGTTCTCTACCTCTTCCCGAGCTCGGTCGACCCACTAGCCTCTCCTCGCCGAAGTCCCCCAGAGATGGTGTTGATGATGCCAAGGGGGGGCCGATCCGCATGGTGCTCCTTCCTTTATGATTTTGGTTGCGGTAATGCCCTTGGCCAGTCTTTTTGCCCTTCAGTCCGATGTCGTAGGAACCAACCAAGTCTGCCTCACTTGATGAGCTCCTCGATCTCATCTTGGAGCTGAATACATTCTTCAGTATCGTGACCGTGGTCTTGAAGATAGTGGCAGAACTTGCTAGGATTGCACTTGCTAGGGTGAGTGTGCATCCTTTTAGGCCTCGATAGTTGCCTCTTGATCTCCATCAATACTTACTTTTTTGGAGCATTAAGATGGGCGTAGTTGTGAAACCTTCTAGGGGGAGAACTTCTTCGTGCCCTTCTATTGGGGCATCTTTAACAACGAGCTCAAGGAGGAGTTCGGGCTTGCTTGCACTTGAGGGGAGTCCGTGAGCACGGTTGAACTTCATTCAACCCTTCATCAGCTGCAGGTTTATTAGACTTATCCGCCTGTCGCTCTCCTGTGGCTTCCTCATCCCTCAACTTGAAGGCTTCTTCCGCTCGGGCATATCCTTCAGCCCGAGCTAGCATATCAGCAAAGTTCTTGGGTACTTCTTCTTTAGGAAGAACAATAAATCGTTCTTCTGAAGACTGCTCTTGAGTGCGGCCATTGCAATAGGCTGGTCCAGGTTCTGGACCTCCAATGCAGTAGTATTAAATATGGTGACATAAGCTCAGATAGATTCCCCCTCCTTTTGCTTGATATTCATCAGAAAATTCAAACCTCAGTGGGGACACCAACTGCTAATAAAATGAGCCATAAATCGATGGCTCATCTAGTCAAAGAAGAAGATCATACCCAGCTTCAATATCGAGTACCAGTTTCTTGCTTCTCCTTTTAAGGTAGATGAACAAGCTTGGCATAAGATCGCATCTGGTGCACCATGGAGTAGTATCATAGTCTGGAAGGCCTCCAGATGATTGACCATATCAGAGGTTCCATCGTAGCTCTCAAATTAGAGGAGCTTAAAGTTCGACGGAATGGGATCTTGCATAATTTGGGAAGAGAAAGGAGGATCGATGCAGATGTCATCATGATGAGTCGGGGCAATGTGGCAGATTTTCTCAATCCATCGATCCATCTCTCATAGTTTTTGATCAAAGATGTCATCACGATCGCAGATCTTAGAAGGCTTCTAGCTGTAGATGGCAAAGGTCTCTTCTGAAGAAGAATCATGAATCGAACAAGGATCCTCTGCTCTCTATTTTTTCTTTCCAGGGGCGACGGGTATGCTAGCCTAAGTGCTCCTTCTTGGGATCGGTTTCTGACATCCCGATGGTGGATTTTTTGGTGGAACCACCATCAGGGGCTGTCAAATGGTCTGCACTATTTTGGTGAGGCCCTGAACCCACTGCATTAGTAGGTTAAATTGCTTTAGATCTACCATGGCCACCTGTGGAGGAGGAGGTTGAAGCATCAATGATGAAGCCAGAATGGATGGATCTAGCTCAGATCTTATGATAGAAGCGGTAGATCTTCAGATAGTTGCCTTCTTTGGAGGCATTTCTTGGAATTGAGGGAGATGATGAAAATGAACCTTGAAGAAGAAGACCCATAGGGTTGACTGAGCACTCCTTTAAGAACAAGGGTACCTCAGAATGGAGGAGCCCTTCCTCTAGCACCAATCCTGTTGGTGCAGAATCTAGTTGATGCTGGATCGAGCTGGAGTCGAGGAAGAAGAGGTCGCCGCCAGTGACCTGCAAAATAAAACCCCATTCGGAGTCGGTGGTGGTGGCTCCGGTAGGACCCTCTGACGATCAAGTCAGCTCTTCCAGCTAACAGAAATGGAATGCTCAGAAAAAAATTATAGCAGAGTTTTGGGAAGGAGAAGAGAGCTTAAAGAAAATAAATCTGGAGGATCCCTTTTTATAGATAGAACCTGTAGCAGACTGATAGTGATAGCCGTAACCATCTGGTAGTAGGCCACTCGAATTTACTTGGAGTTTATTATGGAAAGAGGTGCTGCCTGAAGCAGATTGATAGTGACCGTTGTAACCATCCGATAGTGGGCCACTTAGGGCCACATGGAGTTTGTTACAGAGAGAGGTGCCATCTATAGCAGACTGATAGTGACAGTCATAACCATACGGTAATAGGCTGCTCGGGGCCATGTGGAGTTTGTTATGGAGAGAGGTGTCCATTATCGTGATGTGCTCGTTCGTCGAGATTTAATAGTCAAAGTTTGGAGGAAGCAGGCGTTGGTTGGTGAAGAGCTTTGACATACATCAATTTCAAAGGAGTTCGGACTCCTAAAGGGAATATGACTAGAGGGGATCATCTAGGAGGAATGCTAGTTAAAATCTGAAAGTAATCTACTGAAGAAATCCAAATGGAGTTCGACTGATGGAGAAGTCTAGATGGAGTCCGACTAATGGAAAAGTCTAGCTGAAGGAGAAGTCTGGAAGGAGTTCGGCTGAAGAAGAAGTTCGGATGAAGTTCGACTGATGGAGAAGTTCGATCGAAGGAGAAGTTCGGAAGGAGTTCGACTAACGTAGTCCGATCGAAGAAGAAGTCTGGAAGGAGTTCGACTAATGAAGAAGTCCAGAAGGAGTCTGATTGATGGAGAAGTTCAATCGAAGGAGAAGTCTGGGAGGAGCTCGACTGATGGAGAAGTTCAGAAGGAGTCCGATTGATGGAGAAGCCTGACTGAAGGAGAAGTTTAAGAGGAGTTTGGCTGAAGAAGAAGTTCGGATGGAGTCCAACTATTGGAGAAGTTCAATCGAAGGAGAAGTCCGGATGGAGTCTGACTAATGGAGAAGTTCAGTTGAAGGAGAAGTCCAAAAGAAGTCTGATTGATGGAGAAGTCCGAATGGAGTTCAACCATTGGAGGAGTTTGGCTGCTGAAGGAGTTCAAAAGAGGTTTGGCCATTGGAGGAGTCTGGAAGGAGTTTGAAAGAGATTCGGCCATTGGAGGAGTCCGAAAGGAGTTCGACCGCTGGAGGAGTTCGGAAGGGGTTTGGCCGCTGGAGGAGTTTGGCGCTGGAGGAGTTCGGCTGCTGAAGGAGTCTGAAAGGGGTTCGACCACTAGAGGAGTCCGAAAGAAGTTCAAAAGGGGTTCGACCGCTGGAGGAAGAATTTCAGATCGATGCTCTTCCATGATTACCAGTTACATTAAGCTAAGCATCAAACTGTACTTCAACGGGAGTGGGATTTATCCCCAACAATTAGGATGACAGCATCTATCGAGCATAGGTCATTTTATGCCATATGGATTAGTTGTCCTCTTAACCAAGGAGTATGGAGATACTGGTATGGCATATAGGTGAGATATATGGGTAAATCATCATTGAACGTGACCGACTTCATAGCATTCTGCTGTCGAAAATGTCTCTAATGGGATATAGGTATAAGTATCTCTTAGACCTGAGATCACCTCAGTGACTTACAAGCAACTCATTATGCTTTGTTACTAGACTAACTGAATTTCTAATTTAGTAATGGAAGACTTTTGGGCACAGTCAAGTACTTGCGAAGTCAGAGTATGATCAAGATGGAATTGACCAGTCCAAGAGTTGGAGAAGAATGTATCACTATATTTCAATATAGCAAAACCTTGGCTAAGATAATCCATCAGATGGATTTGATATTTTAAAATATAATGTGGACAACCTGATCAGAGTTGATAGTTGAACTTTGAGTAATCCTACAAGCATTTTGGTCAAGGGGATGAATTATATGAAAACTATATCCACATAGGTTCTAAGGATGTTGTTCTACACATTTGACCTATTTGGCCATCGAGTATCATTGCTAGATGGTTACTTTGATTGGTATAGAAACCTACTCCTGCGCTACTGACTTAGGTTTGGACCTATGAGATCATACACATTAGAGCTCATGATTTGATCTGATGGTTGATCAACGATTAAGAATCGTTCTAGGATTAAATGATCAATACGATTGATGTTTAACCTAGCGCATGTGTTACAGAAGGATCGATTAGCAATTATATTATTAATTAGCTTAATTTAATTAAATTAAAAGATTGAGATTAATTTTAATTAAATATGATTTAATTAGATTTAGTTTAGATTTGATTGGATCAAGTCTAATTGGCTTATTAGATAAGCCAAGTGCAAGAAAAAACTAGTCCTAATTCTACTAGGACTTAGGTCAACCCAATTTCCTAATTTGATTAAAAAATTAAATTAAAATTAAATCTAATTTAATTTAATTTTATTTAATCTTTAATTGGGTTAGGGTCTAATTTAATTTAATTTGGTTGAATTAATTTTGGTTTAATTTGATTTAAGAAATAATTTTGACCAAGTCATAGATAGAATCCTAGTAAGACTAGGACTCCACCTTGCACCACCTTAGCCCCTCATGCCCCAAGCCCTCCGATAAGTGGTAAAAATATACTAATAAAAGTATTAAATTATAAAATAAATTAATCTATTTCTTTAGAAATTAATATTTTTATTAATCTTATGTAGGAAAGAAGGCCACCAATGTGAAAATCTTATTTTTCTGGTTCAGATAAAATAAATTTTAGGCAAAACGGACTTCAAACGAGCCCAGAATTGAATTTCAAAAAAAAAAAAAAAATGCCGACGTAGTGCTGAAGTCAGGATGACGTCAGCATTTTTCACGGTGCATGGTGGACCATCTGAAGGGCAATTCAAAAATTTCATAATATAAAGCGTGCTCTGATTAGCTGAAGAATGCAACAATCTACGCAACATCGGGCTCGCGCATGGTCCATGGAGGGCAATTTAGGAATTTTGGTTGATCCAACGGGTGGCATTCACTGAAACTCGATCGGACAGTCGAAGTGAAGGTGATGATGGATGGCATCCGTAGCTCCCAGTCGAGATCCAACAGGTGAGATTCATTCTGAAGTTAAACTATAGATCAGAAGGCTTATCTCTATGCGATTGGACGACCTAGATTCGATCCAACGGTTGATCCAACGGTTGGTATTAAGTCCAACTTGATCTGGATTATTTTAAGGGATTTTTGAGTGATTTTTGGACCGTTTGATCAACATCTAATGGGTAGAATTATCCAGATCTTAATTTGAGTTGTTTTAGGAGTCTTAAACCTAATTTTTGATGGATTTTGGGGAAAAATCAATCTCTTGATCTATAAAAACTTGTTGTTGCCATGAAAGAAAAAAGGAGAGAGAGACAGAGAGAGACGGGGAGAAAGAGAGAAATAGAGAGAGAGAGAGGGAGAAAAAGAGAGAGAGATAAAGAGAGAGGAGAGAGGTAGAAAGAGAAGAGTGATTTGTGAGAAATAAAAAAAGGGTTTTTGATTTTTTTTCTTCGACAATCAAGACATCGATCAAGGAGCATCTTCTTCTTCGCCAAGTTCTCCACATCAAGAGCAGTAGACAATCAATTTCAGCAATCAAACAGTCTAATTTCTCTACACTATTTATTTTATTTGCTATTTTTGAACTTGTTATCATGAACTAAATTTTTTTTTACTAAGGCTAAGGTGTAGCCACTCTTTTGATGCAATATTCAGTATGATTTATTTTTAAATTTTATTCATGAGGAGTATATAAATCTGATCTTAATATTTTTAGATTACTAGCCATCTTCTAATTGATCTGATGAATATAGATGTTACGGACCAAGTACATCTATGTTATTGCTTCTTGATTATATACTTTGTATTATGAATCAAATTAGAATTCATATGCATGCAGAAATTTTAGTACACTTTGGACGCAACGTATTTTAATTAGAGGGTTTCACAAAACCTAATGCATTAATATTTATTTAAATTACACCTAGACCAAAGGGTAATTAATAAATACTAATAGTTTTGCTATGCCTGGACCAAAGGATAGTGAATAAATTAGGACTCCACCATCACATGAAATAAAATTAATCTAAAAATCTGAATATTGTATTGACTAAGTTGGTGAACCGATTGCCTTAGTAATCTATTGCTCTTGAGTTTAAAATCCTAATAATTTACACTCTCTCTATTTAATTAAAAACTTTTAATTATTTTTTTTATTTTCTTTAATTTCTTATTCTCATAAATCGATCTTCTAAATAAAGCATAGGAAAGAGCTTTTCAGTACTTATTTTTCAATCCTCTAGGGATGATACTCTACTCATTCACTTTATTACTTGATCGACTGGTGCACTTGCCATAGCTATAAATTAGCACGCATCAAGTTTTTAGTGCCGTTGCCAGGGATTATGTTTAAAACAATATTAAAATTTTGATCCTAGCTTTACTTTAGAAATTTATTTTTAATTTTTATTATTTAAAAAAAAATTTAGTGCATGACAAGTACTGGACATAGTAACTTACTACCTCTAGATCCAGAAATTGAAAGGACTATTAGAAGACTACAACAAGAGAGAAACATGGCAGCTGAAGATCCTAACGACATCAATCTAGGATTGGATATGGCGACTGAAGGACAGCATGAAGCTATTCGACTAGTACATCGTTCATTAAATGATTATATCACACCATCTATAGCCGATGCAGCTTCGAGCATCAGGAGACCACCTGTATGAGCAAACACTTCGAAATAAAATCGACGATGATCCAAATGATTCAATCAACTATCCAATTCAGTGGATACGTGCATGATGATCTGAATGCCCATATTTCTAATTTTCTTGAACTTTGTGATACTTTTAAAATTAATGGGGTGTTGGATGATGCTATTATATTAAGGTTATTTTCTTTCTCTTTATGGGATAAAGCTAAAAGTTGGCTTCATTCTCTTCCTATAGGTTCTATCACAACTTGGAATGTCCTAGCACAAAAATTCTTAGCCAAGTACTTTCCACCTTCTAAGACTGCTAAGATGCGCAACGATATCACTTCTTTTATGCAAATGGATATGGAGATACTATATGAGGCTTGGGAGCATTTCAAGGAACTAGTGAGGAGATGTCCACATCATCAACTACCCGTATGGCTTCTGGTATAAACTTTCTATAATGGTTTATCTTTTACTAATCGATCTATGATTGATGCAGCAGCAGGAGGAACCATTAATCAAAAAATGGAGGAAGAAGCTTTCAATCTGATCGATGAGATGGCATCAAATAGCTATCAATGGCAGATAGAATGTATGATGCCAAAAAGACTAGCAACTGTGCAGGGAGTAGATTGCGTGCCAACCTTACTAGCTGAAATTACAGCCCTTAGAGCCGAAGTCAACAACTTAAAAGGAATAGCTATACATATTTAGAGCATTACTTTTGACCTGTGTGGAGGAGGACATGATACGAGCAATTGCCAGATAGGTAATCCTTTTGCTAAAACAACTGATACAGCTAATTATATTGGTAATTTTTTCAGACCGCAACAAAATAATCCCTACTCCAACACATACAATCAAGGGTGAAAGCAGCACCCAAATTTCTCATGGAGTAATCAAAATGCAGCACAACAGCCACCCTCGAGATTCCAAGTACCTGAAAAGAAGTCCAACATGGAAGAGCTGATGGTCAAATTTATGCAAAACCAAGAAGCAACTATAAAAAATTTGGAAGCCAAACTTAGGTAGGACCAAACAGCAACAATTCGAAACTTGGAGATGCAAATAGGTCAAATGGCTAAGATAATCTCCGAGAAACCTCAAGGATCCTTGCCAAGCAATACGGAGACAAATCCAAGAGAGCAAGTCAATGCTATCACCCTAAGAAGTGGTACAAAGTCGGAGGAGCCACATCAGAAGAATGAGACTGAAGAGCCAACTACAAATAAGGAACCATCAACTCAAATTCGTCAGTCACCAAAACAACCAGCAGATGGATGGTCTTCAAGTATACGGTTTGTCGATCCAAATGTGAAGCCCTACGTGCCGCCACTACCATTCCCAGAGAAATAAATACAGCATCCAGATAAGAAATTTTCTAACTTTTTTAAAATTTTAAAGAATTTACATATTAATATTTCTTTTGTAGATGCTATTACTTAAATGCCCAGGTATGCCAAGTTTCTCAAAGAAATCCTAATAAATAAGAAAAAGCTGAAGGAGCATGAGAGAATAAATTTGAATGAAGAATGCTCAGCAATACTTTAAAATAAATTACCACAGAAGTTAAAAGATCCAGGGAGTTTTACTATCCCTTGCATTATTGGTGATTGTAGTTTTCATAAAGTTTTATGTGATTTAGGAGCAAGCATTAATCTCATGCCTTTTTCTATTTTCAGAAAGCTGGGTCTAGGAGAACCAAAGCCTACCACTATTACTCTTCAATTAGCTGATAGATCCATTAAATATCCAAGAGGTATAGTGGAGGATGTCTTAGTAAAGGTAAACAAGTTTATTTTTTCTATTGATTTTATTGTTCTTGATATGAAAGAAGATTATGATGTACCCCTTATTTTAGGAAGACCCTTTTTAGCTACTGAAGGAGCTTTGTGTTATAGTTTGACTGCACCATGACTCAATTTTCTAGCCATTTGGAATTCTGAGGTGTATGTTGGCTATAGCATGTTCATTATAGAAATTAGATTGCACCAAGAGAGAATCTATCTATCTCGATGGATGAGGAGCAACCCTATGATGATCATGAGAATCAAGTCTATAAGCCCATGGCCATGGCAAAGTGAAATAATAGAAAGAGTTTCGATTAAAATTTTTACATTGGACTAGAATCGAATGATTAAATCATATCATAGAAATTAGGGTTTGACGAGTTCACCTTAACCCTAATCTGATCGGAGCTCAAGATAGAAGAACTTAATCATACAAGTAGCTGCACTGAGAGATTCATTTTCAGTTTTGATGGGTTACCATCATATACTACTAGGTGTCACTGGTGGATTTTGGGAGTAATTAGAATGATTTAGATGATCAATCATTCTAGTTATCTGAATTAGAAGAGTTCTGATACATCGGAAAGTGTTTCGATGATCACGATAATAGAGATCATGATATATCCCATTACCATACAGAACTGAATCTAACTGAATTACACAAATAAGGATTTGGATCTAGATATCATCAATTGGACTAACCCAGTTTAATTGATTTGAATAAGATTCAATTAGGTTCAAGAAAATCGTGCTAGCACACGATTGAGCCTAACATTCTCCTTCTACTATCATTAAAAGATATCTCGACTAAGTCAAATATGTTTTATGCTCGCTCAGGTACCTTTACTTGATCTAACTGGAGCTTATCCAGGTTAGAAAAGGGTTGTCTTAATTTATAAGATAAATTTGAGATAATACCTGTCATTTTCCATCACCTACTAATTCTTATCTTTGACTTTGGTCAAATGTTGACCTTTGATACTTAGACATTTGTCCATATGTCATGCACCTATAGAAGAGTAGATAGGGGCTTGTCCCCTTGCTAGAAATTGGAAAGAAAAGGATGCACGCCTAGGGAGGCATGCGCCCATGGATAGAGATGCCTAGAGTCCCATATGGATGGGACTCCAGGTTGCTTCTTGGATTCTACTTAGGTGGATCCTAGCTATAGACTTTGATCAGTCTTAGGTGCCATCTAAGGATGAATTAGTGGAGTTCTTATCTGATTAAATCAGGTGATGTCATTCCATCAATCAGATTTAGATCTGATTACACGAAGCAACGTGATTGATCAGGATGATGTGGTACTGTATGGCACAGTAGGATCTATATAAATCCTAACTGCGCCCAACTTTTATAGAGTTCTCTCTTAGCCATGCCCCAAGGCTGCCCCTCTCCCTCCTTCATGCCATCTGTTGGTCCTCTCTCTCCTCTCCATGCTCAAGTAGAGTTGGACTTCAGTTTGGTGCGATCCAGACAAGAAAAAGGTGATGAGAAAGGAAGAAAGCAGCATTGCTGCAAGAGATGGTTGCTAATCTTCAAAAAGTGTTTTGAAGATTCTCCAAATTAGATTTAGATCTGATATTTAGAGAGATGATAAATAAGAAAAAGATCTTCAGATCCAGTTCGAGTGGATATCGGTAGAGGTTAGGTGCTGCGTGGCTAGATCCAAAATCTCAAGCAATCAGCAGGATCATCGTAGGATAATCCGATCACCCAACAATAAGGTATAAAATTAAATTTGATTTAATTATTTTTATTTTTATTTTTTAGATCTATGAAATCAGATCTAAAATATCTCATATTTAATATGGATCAAAAAGAAAAATTTTTGAAATATCTCTCTTGATCCAATCAGTCTGAACGAACCTAATCCAAAAAATTAGGATTTCTTCTTCACTTACCAATATTAAAATTAAGTGAAGAATATTCAATTTTTTTAATTTTTTTCTAAATTATTTTTATCTTTATCTCTGAATTATCTAAACTTTCATATGAGCAAGTGTATTGCTACTTCCGTCCTTTATTTATTGATATTTTTATTCACATTGCCTACTTTTTGATATGAATATCATTTCTTACTTAGACAATGGAACCTGATTACTCGATGAAAAATCAATGTATTTTTTTCTTCTTCTTCTTTTTTTAACATTGTACTACTATTAAGTGTCTTACCCTCTTAAGCTTTCTATTTGATCCATGTAGCGAGTCTTAGGCCAATGACTCCCAAACCAGTTGGCTTTAGGACACTAGGTATAAATTATTCCTCGGGCTTACTAGCTTGAATCAAATAAGCGACGAGTTAAGACTAGCTTTACAATGAGCTTCTTCATCTTTCCCATCTTTTGATGCAAAACTCAATGCTTGCTTAAGCAAAGAGGCTCGGTTACTCAGTGAGAAGTACTTAAAAATTATTTTAATTTTTTTTTAAAAATATATAGTTATCCTACACAAGTCTATAAAAAGTAGACTCCTCTTTGATGCTGGTAGAAAAAATTAGTATTGCTTAAAGAAAAATTATTTATATTCTAGACTTAACTCTTTATTAGATTTTCTTAATACTTGATCCCTCAATATCTCATAAATTCTTTGATCTGTGCATCAATTTTTTTTTACAAATGCTTAGTTCAACTTGATTCTTAAACATAATTCGGTGTCTAATGCTAAATATTAACTTATTCTCGAGGATTTAAAAAAAAGAATTTAAAAATTTTTATTTTTCTCTCCTCCAACTTAATCGATATTGTCCTCAATGGAGAAAGAAAAATAAAGGATGGAGGAAAGAATATACTTGACTCAATGTGTTTTCATGGTACAGCATGTGCCTTTGAAAATTTGACTCTTTCTTCGACTTATTCAAACTATCCTAAAAATAAATAAATTAAAAAGATAAATTAGGCACAAGAAAACTAAATATTGGGTTGCCTCCCAACAAGCACTATGTTTACCGTCTTCAGCCAGACACAAGGCAGCTTACCTATCTCATATCAAATATTGGATTGATAAATTTTAATAGTTTTAGATTGCCAATCTCAAGAGAACAGTTTCTTATCCCTTTATTGATATATTCATTATTAATTTTGAGAATATAGTTCATGACCCTATTCTCAGACCCTTGTTTGTCAAGAATTTCTTCTATTTGTTCTTCTATAGTGCTCATATATTGAGTTTTTATATTAGGAGATAAATTTGATTCAACGAGCACTGGAAGGATGACTAAAGGTGACTTTAGTTATGGAGATAAATTAATATGATCTTGTTTAAACAACTCCATTGATACTTCATTACATGCTTCTTAGTTTTTTAAGAAGAATCAACTTCTAGGGCTGAATGGAATAGGACTTCAGATTTATAGATTTTAGATAAATCATCTGTTCTCTTTTTTCTATGTATAATTTATTTAAATTAGAACCAGCATCAGTACCGATTTCGATCTTAGGTTCTTCTATACGATTAGTCTCAATACTAACCTCTTCTTCTTTATTTTTATTTTAGCTAGCATCGGTACTAACCTCTCTCACCTAATCTTGGTATGGGTCCATAAGAATCATATAACTTTTAAGCTTAGAAATTATTTTGGCATTCTCTAATCGGAGATTCTTAAGTGAAATATTAGATTGATAATTTGGTCGAAGATGGTTGGTGGACAATAGATGAATTATTTATAGAAATTGGTTGGCTCGATAATTGACCTAATTTTCTTCTCATGTGAGACTCAGCTAATTATCCTATTTGTGCCTCTAGCCTGACGATAGATTTTGTTGAGTCAAGATCGATTATTATTGATTCAGAATTAATTATTGTAATTGATTAAATCTGTCATCAGCTAGATTGGTTTGTTGAAAAGGTGGCTATAATGGCTGATGCGATGGCTGGGTAGTCTGATTAGGTTGACCTTTATAATAGGTATAATTTTGATATTGGGTCTGAGCCTGAGTCTATTGGGATATCCAAGAAAAATTAGAGTGGTTCCTCCAATCTAGGTTATATCTATTTGAAAAAGGATCATTAACCGACTTGGAGTAGCCTTAAGCAACTTGAGCTTGTTCTTAGATGAAAGATGAAAATTGTACAGCCATAGGATATTCACTCATATAATGAATTGGGCTAGCATAAATAAAATAAATCTTCTTATAATTAGAGGGTGATGTAAATTATATAGGAGATTATTGACTTAGGATTAGGAGTTAATCTAATTTTTGGGCAAGAAGGTCTACTTTATTTATCAAGTTTAAATTAGTCTTAGGACTAAATTCTAGATTATAGGTTCCTACCCACTTTTAATAGAAGGATAACGAAACATGGTTAATTGAGTTTTCACTCAAGATTTTAAATAAGGCATAGGCTTCATCCTCACTCTTATTCATGAATGCACCTCCACAAGATGCATCTACTATTTATCTATATTGATCTTCTAAATTTTCATAGAAAGCTTAAACTATTTGCTACTTACATAGACCATAATATGGGTATTTTCTAAGAAGTTTCTTAAGTCTCTCCCATAACTCATGAATTTGTTCTCTTAGAAGCTAAGCAAATCTAGTGATAGCTCACCTCATGGTGTTGGTTTGGCCTATGAGATAAAATTTTTTAAAAAATTTACTTTGCAATTCAGCCCAAGTTTTAATTGATCTTCCTATTATGCCAAGCCAGTACTTGGCTTTGTCTTTTAGTGATGAAAAAAATAAAATTAATCTAAGGACATCATTAGTTAAATTTTGAATTTTCACCGTAAAGTAGATTTTTAAAAATTCATTCAAATGCTTATAAGGATCTTCATTGGTGTTCTCATAGAAAAATGGAAGCATCTGAATTATAGTCGGTTGGATCTCATAGTGGATAGCATAAATATCGGATAATTGAATATAAGTCAATGGGTTATAGATGAAAGAAATAAAATATTTCTTCATCTACCTAGGTGATTCTCTAAAATTTTCAACCATTTAATTATTAAGTTTAATATGGTTCAGCTATTTAATTTTATGATTGAATTCAACTAGGTTAGGTAAAGTGATCTCCTACCGTACATGTACTAGTGCAATCTTATCATATGGTTCAGGATTTTTTATATTTTATTTATTTATTATTATTTTATTATTTTAAAATATATATTTTTTAAATTATTATTAGTTTAATTTAATTTAATTTATTATTAATTTTATTTTATTTTATTTTATTTTTGGAGAAAAAAAGAAGAAAGAAAAAAGAGGTCCTAAGGAGTCCTAGAACTAAGAAGAGGAAGAAAAATTAGTTTTAATTAGGTTTAATATTGGTTAGTAATCAAGTTAGGCAATCAATCCTGATTGACGGTTGTCCTAGATCTAGATAGCTCCTAACTATTAAGATCACCTTCAAGCCTTTCAAGTATAAAATCAGTCACTCAACTGACCAGATAAGTATAAGGTTGGGAGGAGTCTCCCCATTACTTATCTTAGATATCAATTATGCTTGCCAAGTAAGCTAACGGAATCAATTATAAACTATCTTCCTTCGAGCCCAGTCATTCCTTAGCCAGTTGCCTTAGACATCAGTCAAATTAACTAACTCTAATTTGATCCAACTTTTAGGATTTCTTGTCCTAATAAGCTCGAGTTCCTAAGGCTAGTATCTAATTGATTTTAAAATTAAATGCTTAGGTCAATGCAGGATACTGGTTGGTTGTTTGTGGGCCAAGAATGGGTGATCAAATCTCCACCTTATGTTGTTTAATTGGATATTGCCCTTAAATTGATTTATAGATAAATATGCATAATCACTTTCAGATAAGAAATTCTATACAACTACATTAGCTGCATGAAACTAATTAAACTTGAGAGCTTACCTTATCTCCAACGATCATCAAAAATAAAAATAAAACTAATATGATGAATGCTCTAAGCAGTTAAGATTTCTACTCCTATCATGAAGCTTTTAATTATATTTAAATATTTTTTTAAAAAAATTAATTTAAAAATAAAATAAATAATATAAAAAAAGAGATCTAGGGTTAGGATTGATCTTACCAAACAAAATTGAAAGTTTCCTCCTTGCCCTAACTTATTTACTCTTTTTCTTCTTCTTCTTCTTTTAAATTTTTTTGCAAAAGAAATAAGAAAAAGTTAATAAGTAATATTTACAAGAAATTAAAAAAATTAAAAATTTATTTATAATTTTATTTATAAGAAAATCAAAGAAATCAAAAAAATTAATACTCATGTCCTCTCCTGCAATGGTGCCAAAAACTTGGTAAGAGCATGATATTGTCGTTAAAACACCATATTTACCAGTTTAATTATGACTTCTTAAATTAATTAAAAATTGATAGTAAGTAGTGAGTAGGGTCGAATCCATAGAGAAGACAGTGTTTTAATTTTAAAATCTTTGATTTTTATAAAAAAGAAAGAAAAAAATTTTAAAAATAAAATTAAAAATGATAGAAATTAAATGATATGAAAAATTAAACTTGGTACTAAGATCTACTAGTTAGATCTTAGCATCTACTTGTGATGAAATTAAAGAACAAAAATTAAATTTATAATAAAAATAAAGAGCATGAAATTTAAAGAGCAGAAAAGTAAATTTTGCATTAATTAAAACTTAATTCAGAATTTAAATACATGAAATTAAACAGAAAAAAAAAAAAACTAAAACAGGCTGATCTTTGATCTTGGATCAGCATTGGCATGTAGATGGTGTAGGAGACTACTCTTCTTCTCAGCACTCATTGTCTTGAAGCAGCCTCTAACCCAAGTATGGCTCCCATCCTGTATCATCATCTTTTCATGATCGAAGATATTTTGATTGGATGATCTGGGAGTCCTTAAATAAGTGTTGGAGGGTTGGAGATCCTTGCTGCAGGCAATATGGGACTAAAAAGGAGTTTGATCGGCAAATATGAAAGAAATCAGAGTGAAAATTAGATTAAAATAACCCCTAGACGAATTCTGTACAATTCCATGTCCCACTATAGTTTTGATTTTATCCTAGGAGTTTAATTTTCTTCCCAAAGTCCCACAAAATTCCTGATGCTAAAATTCTTTACCTCGTAACACTCTTAAAATAATAAAATTATTTTATCTCTATCTTCATTAAAATATATAATAATTAAAAATTATTTTTAAAAATTGATATTTTTATTAATATTTTATAGGAAATAAGTCCAACATCTGATTTAAATGAATTAGATTTGATAAAAATCGAAACTAAATTAAAATTTAAATAAAAACTAGAAAAAATAAAGAGTGTAGTGTGAAACTATAGTGGAGAGTAAAGTTAAACCTACTCCAGGGATAAAATAATGAAGATAGAGATAAAGATAAAGATAAAGATAAATTGATTGGATTAATTATCCAAGAATCTTCTATTGTAGAGCACAATTCTAATATTTATGTTAGTACATAGTATTTGCCAACTAATGCAATAATCGTCCAATCGTTACCTATACTCCTAGTGCCTTTGGTAACCGATATCAGTTGCCTTCCAACTGCATGCACAATCATTGGAATCCACTGACCGTAAGACCAATAAACACCCTCTATTAGCCTCGATCTATTGTTCACCTTATTCTACCTCTCCTTTCGTGTCCTGCATCGGCCATTTTCTTAGATCGCTCTACAATAAGGCCTTCTATACCTTGAGACAGCTTTTGAACTGATTCACCTTTTTTATGTTTGATTGCAACTATCTTAGTCATTTGGCCTTTGCATCCATATAATAGTGAAAATTCCTAGCTTCAGCTTTCCTCTTTATGCTTGGTAGAATATATTATAACCAAATCCTATCAAACTCAGCAAGAATCGCATTGCTTTTACCCATCTAACTTAGTCCACATGGTGCTTGCTTATTAATGCTTTTGGGGTAGGTGGTATGTTATATAAACACAAACATTATTAAGACACCTATCTACCGTATATCTTCCCTAATCTTTGACATTGAAATTTGATTACCTGTTCTTAACATGATGGGCCAAGACATGCAAGAACATGGTAACTTGTTTTCCTATGATATTTGCCAATGGTTCTAAGCATGAAACATAATTATTAAATGTACAGCATGTTCCGATCCTACGTTCACCGATACAAGTGAGTCACTGTCGAACACTAGTTGGTTAAGAGTTTCAACCTCTGAAAGAACTCGGCAGCATATCTTAAGGACATGTTTCTTGCTAATGTGATTGCATATGAAAAATTTGAGTAGGAGACAAAACCAATTCACTAGATGCGACATATCCAACCATAGTACTAGAATGGAAAACAATTTTCACTTCTTGTTACTTTGCTTTTGGCTAAATTTAAGCAGGCCATTACCGCATGATAAATTTAGTTTTGCACAACTACAACACGGAAGCCATAAATATAAACTCATAATACGAGAACATTCCAATCACTCTTATACTAATAAACAACAAAATCAAAAGGAGGGAAAAGGTGACTAGCACGCTGTCTAGGCCAGCCCTTTACTCCATCCAATGCCCATATCTCAAAGAAATCTGACGGATCTAGATGAGGGTGGACCAAAGGTGCTATACACAGAAGATCGGTTTAATTACTATTTTGCCATTCATGGAGAAAAAAAGGATCCGAACTTTAACACCGCCATGATGAAGGATCTAAATTTTACACTTTAGCAAGTATTGAAATTAATGATTGTCGATGAGTTTTTTGGTGCAATAAAAATAATGAAATTATGAATAGGCTTTCTAAGTCCGAATGAGCATGTGACCTTGAAATCAAGTCATTTATGCTCATTTTTAATAAAGGATTTTGGTTATCACAAAATAGATAACTTTTCTGCTTTATCTCAAGTTTGGCAATTCTATGATTTAAATAATTAGATTCCTGCAGATTACTTGCATTCATTTGGCATGCATCTATTGCCATCTTAACATACTATTGTGATGAGAGCCAACGGTTCATCTGACAAGGAGAAATGGATTTTGATAAATGAAAGTAATCTCATCTTTTGTTAGAAAACAATTGTGATAGCTTCACATCCATCAAGTTGTTCCACTATTGAGGTGCTTCAAATCCAAAACTATGATAAGAAATCCATTGACATGCATCCTGATAATATTAAAGAACCAGACTACCTGACCTATCCCATCTCGTTCAATGTCCATGCTAGAAGTCGACCATGACTCGCAACACCTATCAAACCTTTTAAGAGGAGCTCTGTAGATTTTCTTTTTTCCCTTTAGTCATTGTTTTACTAGGTTTCAATCAAAGCCTCTACAATGTTGGTCGGTGGAAATTAGCCCAATTAAGCGTTTAGAAGATTGATTTGCTAATGAAATTCTCAGCCTCATTCAGTTCAGCGGTTCACAAAGGTGGTTGAAGGCAGTTTTGTCTTTTCTTCCTGTAAGGAGAGAACTTGAGTTCTACCGGTGGATTAACCACCATTTTACGTCTAATCGGCATTGACCAAAAAATTAATTCCCATCGATTTATTTTAGTAAACTTCTTTATGAGGCACGTAAAAGTGTAAAAAGCATGTGAAAAAAAAAGTATCCTCATGTATAAGAGGAAAAATATATATATACTTTTGTTACCAAAAAGAAAATTGTACTTGTATAAAAAAATTAAAAAACAAAAGGTGTGAAAAGCGCGTGAGGTTAAATATAAAATGCTAATCTATGATCGTACCCAAATCTGTCACGAACCAGATTGCATAAAGTTCCAAGAAGTTGGGCCATTGTTGTTTACCTCTCTCTCTCTCTCTCTCTCTCTCTCTCTCTCTCTCTCTCTCTCTGATGCACGAACTTATAACCTAACCACTAGACTATTCCATACCAACTAACCATTGACTTTATGGTTTCTTCAACTCTAAATATCATGCATCGTCCCTTCCACTTATGGGTTGAACCCTCTAACCCCTCCATGGCCTGCTTCCAATCCAATCCTCTCCTCTTTTTCCTTCTCTCTTTAATGGCCATGGTGGCCTCAGCTTCCGGTGATGAGTTCAAACTAGGGGAAGAGAACTCGACCCACATCCACTTCTACATGCATGACATCCTTAGCAACCCCAACCCCACTGCCATTCGGGTTGTGGAAGGGCCGCTGCCATTGCCAGGGTTACCAAACTTCAACTTTGGAGATATTTTTGTGATGGACGACCCACTGACTGAGGGGCCAAACTCGACGTCGAAGCTCGTTGGACGGGCCCAAGGCTCCTATGTGTTTTCATCCCAGGATTCAGATGCAGCTTTGCTATTGACAACCAACCTTGTATTCAAGGAGGGGAAGTACAATGGAAGCACGCTTTCCATACTATCAAGGGATGCTATCTTTACACCGGTGAGGGAGTTGCCGGTGGTCGGAGGGACCGGCATCTTCCGTCTGGCTCGAGGCTATGCTCTCTTGAGGACTTACTCATTCAACACCACCTCGGGTGATGCTGTTTTGGAGTTGGATGTTTATGTCATGCACCATTGATTGATATGCCATTGCCTATTATCCTCTCTTGTTAGTTTTCTTTGTTCTTGGATTGAGTCCTTGATGTCATATTGTTCCTTCCAATAATCGTTACGTGCTGTCGGATAAAAATCTCACTTGAATACTTGTGATGTTATCATTCTTTTGTTATTCGTTTCACTCGAGCATTTGTGTTCATGTTAGATGTTGTTGTGCAAGATAATTTTAGCTTGCAAAGAAAATGCACCCACTAGCTAGGTGCACATCGGAGATAACTAAAGATGTTATGGGAAGAAGGCAACTTTTAGTCTCACATCGGTTATATGAAGACTCTAGTTTATATGAATTGAGACTTTTTCTCTTCTGTGATATGCTTTTTAAAGAACAAAACTGTTGGATCACGAGCCATAAGCTAGAGGCCGAACTAGACAATAACTCATGCATGCAGGAGTAGAAATCGACATAGCCATCCTACAATTCGACCACAATATTTGGTGCCAGAGGAAAGATTGCCTCCTGCCCATGCACTAGTTTTTCTTTGACTAGAGGCAACATTTAGTCGCATATTGCGGTTGTGAGTCAAGAAGAACTCTGGCTTATATGGATTGAGACCTTCTCTCCATTGTGAGGCTCTTTTCAAAGAATAAAATCATGAAGCCCTAAGCTATGGACTAGAGGCCGAAATTGATAATACCTCATACCTGCGATAGTGGAGACCGCCCCAGCCATGCAATTCCTCAAAAACTGATGTTTTTTCTTTCTTTTTATTTTGTTCCTTGATCTATTGGCTTGCCGGTTGAATTTTGTATTGTTTCCCTCTCAAAAAAAAATTAACTAATGATATTATTACAAGATGAGTCTTTTTTTAAGATGAATCCTTGACTTGGACTTATAATTTGATATTGTTCCAAGCCGGGTCTAGCTCCTGTCTATAGTTTAGTATCGTTTGAAGGCATATTGTTGAGTTATCCACCTTATTTAATTAGAACACCTGCTACACATGTTCAAAAAAAATATTAAAATATATATTTTAAATCTAAAAAAATTTAAAAAATTTTACAAATTGGAAATATAACAATAAACATAAAAATATGTTACATATATTTAATATAGAAATCAACCTAATTAAATAGAGAATTTGAAATCTTTTGAACTTGAGGATGAAGGAAAGTGGAGAAGAGGGTACAATTATGGAGAAACAATTGTAGTTATCATAACTTGCGTTGATAACATGTGGCACGTAGCGAGATAAGAGCATGGATTCCAAACTAATTTTGTTTTTTGAGAAGCCCAATCCCCTTGATGAACATCCACATGTTGGACAATAGGCAATATATAACTGTACTAGCAATGTCTTGTAACCTAAACCATTTCCCACAAGTTGGATACGAGGAGATTTAAGGAAAGTCAAAGTGGCTCTCATCTTTGTTTCTTATATTTTTACATAATCATCATTTTTGAATAAAATTATATAATATTTCTAAAGAAATGCGAGAATAAATTTGACATGTGCAATCTTTGTTATATTTCTGCTCCCGATTAATAACACAGTATATGTACTTATTTTCCTTAGGCCATATCCCTGGACATTTTCTCAATTCCATAAGTCATTACATGATTTTTATTAGTGATCAAAATGCATCATTTAGAGTTTATTGAAATTCCAAAGTATTCATATTAAGGGGAGAAGTTACTGGAGGTCCTTGTTTAGACTATATCATCTTCATCTTCAAAAAATTTGCTTCATTGTGCTTTGTTTCGACGGTCATTTATCTTTCACTGTTTAGCGTACAAATCCGTGCTTAACCAAAAAAGTACAAGCGCGTGCAAATTAGGCGTGAGAAAATGGGGTAAAAAACAAGACAGGCATAAATAATTATACAACAAAGTTGGAAGTCTTCCACGGCATGGGTATTTTAGTTATTTCAAATCTGAACGTTAGATTTCGTAACAGCATTAAATTGTATGGTGTTAGATATATATAACAAGTATTTTAACATATCCGACGCGTTTAATTAATGTTATCCTAAAAGTCAGCTCCCAGGCCATCACCTCTCCCATTCCGGTCTCAGGCCTTCTGGCCGCGAAAGGCGAGATCCGTACGATTCCGCGCGCTCCCATAAGTAACCTTAAGTGGTGACCTGTCAAGCTTCTTGTGGTCCTCCAAACTCCGTGAGCCGCCACCCCACATGCAACCAGGTCAACTCTTGCCCAGCTACAACCCAAATACTGTCGCCCGCTCTTTCTCAGAGTCAACGTTTAGCAAATGCAGTAATACGTGAGGACGCCATTTTTTTCTAAAATAAATAAATAATAACTATAGATGGATGATAAAAAAAATTTTAAATAATAGCAAACTTATCTCAAAAAAAACAGCATGGGAGGCATCGATAATCTTATGGTCTTTCTCTCCACCTAGCTAGCTGATCGGTAGTAGGATCATTTTCACCAACTCTCAATATAACGATTCCAAAATATTGAGTCATCTCTCTTCACTCTCCTCGCTATGATAATAAACCCCTTTCTCACTCTCGAATGAGAAGGGGCCCGCTTCAAATCCTGCTGACCTGCTTGGCACCATGGGAGATAGTGACAGAGAAACTTGATGAGGTAGGGATAGAGTAGAGATGAAGCCCAAGTTGATTTTGAGATCATCGATGGGGCAAATCGTAGTGGCATGGCAGCCACAGGCTCGTCCTCAATTTCCACCAAGTCAATGCTTGATGTCTCCATTGATAGCATCAGGGCTAGAGCAGGAGCAGGAGTCCTTGGCTGGGACTTCTTCAGCTTCTTCGATGAGGACTCCCCATCCAGAGAACCCATCTTCCTTTCTAAAGCCAACTTGATGGATGAAAGGATCGGCCTCATCGCTGCAAAATCGAAGAGAAAGTAATTAGTTCAAGTTCCAACAGTAACTAAAAAAATTTTCTAAGCCAAAGAAAGACATCAATCATACCCTAAAACAATGCCGAACTAATATCGATATTATAAAAGTTTTGCTTAATCAATAACTCCCTCGGCTCAGGTACCTCAACGTTAAGCAGACTCCAATAATCTTCCTCATCCTTTGGAAGAACATATTTGTCCTTGTTCGGGGATGGACAACGATGATCCCAGATCAGACTAAATCCCTAAGATAGATCTGAGGACACAAAAAAAAAGGCTTTTCCAGCTATGGACCAAAGAGGGCAGTCCGCTAATGAACTTACACCCTCTTCAAGGGAAAAAGTACCACTATCCTTTCTCATAGGGGTGTTGCTTCAGAGTGAACAATACTTTGAAAAGAGAGCACTTCTAGATGAGGTGGAGCCAGTTACAAATGATAATAAAAATGATGACCATCTGGATGGAGTTTGGGGTGATCTGGATTAGAAGAATTCTATAAAAGTCAAGAATGTTGCTAATAAAAGGATGGAGAGGCAGAGAAAGACCGGTCTGAAAGGACTCCTCATACATAGTGACTTGACCCCCCAAGGCATCAGTCACACAACCATCCTGACTAGGAACTTTCAGTCAAAAGGTTGAAGAGATGGAAAATTGAGAATGAAACCTTCCAAGATCGTCCTCAGAAATGCTCAACTCTTAATTATCTTGGTCATAGAAATCTCCCAACCCATACATAGGGCTACCCGTGTTTTAGGGTGGCTTGGTGCCTAACCAAAGAGCTGACCTCTGCAGTGGTCCAAGGAGCATCCTTGGATCCAATCTAGATAGGTTGCATTTGAGAATTTCGATTGTCATGGGAGTTTTCATCTCTAATCTTACCACCATCAGAAGACATAGTAAAAGAAGAAGCTACTAATAAAATTAAAGAAATGAGAAGAAGAAGAAGAAGAAGAAAAAGATACAAATGAAGCCAAAAGGATAATGAAAGGAAGAACCGAACTGGGTACGTAAAAGCAGAAAACAAGAAAAAATAAGGGAGGATGAAGGAACAACCAAAGAATAGAGTGACTAGGAGGTCATCAGCATCGGAGAAGATGGTGGTGACTGAAAAAACTTCCCTCTGGCAACTGCAATGGCATGAGAGCAATTGGCAAAGGAAACAAAAATTTGGCAAAAGCAAAATAGAGAAACCGATAGAGAGAAGGCTTATTTATACTACTTACCAATGGCCACATGCATTAGAGACACCAAATAGAACGACTCTTTGTCACACCACCTTCAAATTGAGCCATATAGGTCAATCTACAAGGTGCGGTTCAAGGCCTACCGATGTCCGACATATGGCAAATCCTGATGGAGTTGGAAATGATCTCCAAATCTTTTTTTCAAATCTTTACATCATAGTGCCTTGAGCCATCCATCCATCTTAAATAGGGTGAGATTTTCGAAGTGACACATTAATGGGCCCCCAAGATTTTCTCTTCTGAATACTGCAAAAAAAATGCTTCAAAGAGAAGGTCAGATCGGCAACCAAAGACCAACTTGGGATTGACTACTTCCTTTATTTGAAGCAGTGAAACCACTTCAAACTTGAAAGTGGTATGCAAGTATCGTGGAGATTATCTGCCATAAGACCAAACCTTCCCCTTCTCTGGTCATGACCAAGCACTCACCGATAACTTATCAAGATCACATTGAACATCAGGTAGAGATCTAAGAGATCAAGGTGGAGCAACTTTATGTCATTGGCTTTTGTTCGACCTGTAGCTTAGACATTTACCAACCCTAGGGTCGAGATCTTACAAACAACAGGGAATGAAGTCCCATGACCTGCACAAATACTAACACATCCGAGGTGGAGCCTTGACCTTGTATTGACCTCAAGCCGCTAGCTTAGTCAGCTATGTGGGTGATGTTAGATATATGTGCCCTAGAAGTCAAAATTGGCTGACACTTATAATATACTTCTAGAAAAAAAATTGTAATTTTAACTAAAATCAATAAAATGAGTTATTTTCTATCATATATGTGTATTTAGTATCTGTGATACATCCTTTAAGTTAATGGTAATGATAATTCATATTTTCAAGAGTTAAAAATTTAAGACATGAATAATCATTATTAACTCATAAAATGCTTCCGACCATAGGATCATCATGAGGATGGTGATTGATTCAGAAGGTTGGTGTACAATCACTTCTCTTAAGTAGATGAGTCTTGAGTCTACGGTGTGGAGACACCGAAGTGAGAGTACAGGTACTCGTTAGAGAACGAGGGCACTGAGCGTGACCACCTCGAGTAGTCATTAGGAAGTCTACCTTCTCATCAATGACTGACTCGATGCTGCAGTGGTGTATCTGATTCTTTGATCTGAGGTGCATCGATAGTTCACCTTGAGGGTGTTATAGTTTGACTACACCATAACTCGATCTCCTAGCCATATAGAATTCTGAGGTGTATGTTGGCTATAGCATGTTCATTGTAGGAACTGGATTGCATCAAGATGGAATCTATCTACCTCGGTGGTAGAGGAGCAGCCCTATGATGATCATGAGAATCAAGTCCAGAAGCCCATGGCCATGGCAGAGTGAAATAATAGAAAGAGTTTCTATTTAGATTTTCATATCGGAACTTGAATCGAATGATTACATCATATGACAGAGACTAGGGTTTGATGAGTTCACCTTAACCCTAATCTGATCGGGGCTCAAGATAGAAGAACTTAATCACACAGATAGCTACACCAAGAGGTTCGCATTCAGCTCTGATGGGTTGCCACCATATACTGCTAGGTGTCACTGGTGGATTTTGGGAGCAATTAGAATGATTTAGATGATCGATCATTCTAGCTTGTTCGAATCAGAAGAGTTCTGATCCATCGAAAGAAGTTTCGATGATATCGATGATAGAGATCATGACATATCCCATTACCATACAGAACTGAACCTAACTGGGTCACACAAACAAGGGTTTGAATCTGGTGATCATCAATTGAACTAATCCAGTTCAATTGATCTGAATGAGATTCAATTAGGTTCAAAAAAATCGTGCTAGCACTCGATTGAACCTAACGTTCTTCTTTTACTATCATAAATAGTTATCCTGACTAAGCCAAAGAAGTTTATGCTCGATCAGAGGCCTTCACTTGATCTGACTGGAGCTTGTTCAGATCAAAAAAGGATTATCTTATTTTGTAAGATAATATCTGCCATTTTTGATCACCTGTCATTTCTCGTCCTTTGACTTTGGTCAAAAGTTGACCTTTGACTGATCAAATATTGACCATTAATACTTTGACTTCTGTCCATGTGTCACGCACCTATTGGAGAGCTGGTGGAGGCTTGTCCCTCCTGTCAGAATCTAGTAAGGAGGAGGGCACATGCCAACCTAACAAGGAGGAGGGCGCACGCCATCCTTGGCGTGTGCCCAAGCTGGAGGTGCCCAGGAGTCCCTGTTGGACAGAGACTCCATCTTCTTTTTGGATTTCGATTAGACTCCTCCTAAGAACCAACTTTGACTGGTCTTAGGTGCCATCTAAGGAGAAATCCAAGGGACTCTATTTCCACCAATTATATTTAGATCTGATTTCATAAAGGATTGTGATTGGTTGGGAAGAAGAGGAGTTGGATCATGCATAGTCTATAAATAAGACCCTGCGCCCAACTCAAAACGCATTGAAAATTCACATGCCCCAAGGCTGCCTCACCTCTCCTCCTCCATGCCAAGTCCATCTTCTTCCTCTCCTCTCCACGTCCAAAGGAGTTTGGGATCCAATTTGGTGCAATCCAGACGAGAGAAAGGCGACAAAAAGCTAGAAGGCTGCGCTGCTGCAAAGAACAACTGCTGATCTTCGAAAGATGTTTTGAAGATCCTCCAAATCAGATTCAGATCTAATTTTTGGAGATGTAATAGAGAAGAAGAGGATCTTCAGATCCAGCCCTAGTGGATAGAGATAGAGGTCAGGCACTTGCATGGCTAGATCCAGAACCTTCCGCTGCTTACAGGATCATCAACGGATAATAGGATTACCCTACTTCAAGATAAATTAAATTTGATTTAATTTATCTAAATTTATTTTAATTATTAAAATAATAAAGATC
>QRFJ01002006.1:213752-318518 GCA_006176705.1 Cocos nucifera | reverse complement strand
GTGCCTCATTTGTTCTGTAATTGTCGATGGTTGAGCTTCTCATGCCGAAAATCATCTGATATTGTGTAGAAGAGGCTTCTTTCTAGGTGCGGTGTCTTTAATATGATATTCGGTCAATACTCTGATTCACTTTTGAATGAGTTTTTCATCCTTGTGGCGCTTTTTGGGACATGTAGTCAAGCTCTTGGCGGTACCTTTTTTCATATTCCTTTCATAATCTCTCTTTGAAAACGCTATTTTTATCATGGCTCTTGATAACTTCGCCTGTAGCTTTTGCGCATCATTGTTCAAGCTAACAGGTTATTGACTCTACTATGCAGTGACAAAAAGGCTGGGTCAGTTAATGAAAAAACAACTTCTTCGTGAAGCGTTGCACTTGAGGATCTGGGTTGTCATTTCCTGAGAAAACAGCCATGGGAACGTGTATTAGGTAAGCTGATGGCCTATTCTTTCGGGCATCAGCCTGTTCGCGAAAGTGTAGGTCGCGTCAACCAATCGAGAATTATGCGCTAGGATATGGAGATGATATAGCTTATACTCATTAGACTATGCTCATCTCGTTAGGATCAAGCTATATAATTAAGTGCAATGTCGTAGCAACGTCAATTGGTTCATTGGGCTTTGTTTTTGGATTAGAAGGATCTGACAGATTTGTTATTATGTAAGCTTCTATATCTACTTGTTCCTTGAATACTGTGACTAGATCACATCTTTTTTCAGTGGTGTTCGCATCAGCTTAATTATCTTCAAGAGCTTATCAAATTCATCTCTCTGTATCGCTGCCTCCACGTCGTTCTATTGGCGTTCTAATGCTGGCGTTTGAATCATGACGAATTTTCTCTTTCTTCTACTCGTTGTTTATTGATGTCGATTCGATTTCTTTAAGATATATATGTAAGATTCGGCTCCGCTATGTGTACTTAGGCATGTGGATGACTTTATTTTTTCCCAGATCCATGGCGTTTTCTCCGGGCATATTTCCGATCTAGCTCCGACACAATTGCTATATATATTCGGACTGTCTGATATCTCTCAATATAACGATGTGAACCCGTGCGTCGCTGGGGAGTTTCTAGGTTGATGTCTTATTGATTTACCCTTTTTATAGCTTCGCGAAGAATGGACAACTGTGTCCGGTCCCTTCATTGCCGTAGCAGCTCGGAACGCTTGTGAATTTGCCACTGTTGTTGAATTTAATGCTGTGCAGAACTTGATCTGCTTTTCCTCTGTCTTGCTGTTGTTGTTTTGATGGACATTTATTTCTCAGAGATGTAAGGGGTGAATGGTTACTCTAATATTGATATCATTTATGTTATACCTTCAGCTGCTCGGTTAAACTCGATCTGTGTTGTTAAAGCTTTCGTTTTAGCGTGGAAATTTGTGTGGCCGGTGAATTTTTGAATTGTAATATGAGATAACGAAAATCAATAGAGCAAAGAAGCAAATTACATGATTGCAGAAGGAATAGGCTTTTGGTCGTTGGAATGCAAAGATCGAGAATAAAAGCAGAGAAGCTTAGGTAGGAATTTGTCATATTGCGAAATTCGAGTTCTTGTGATAAGATTTGACTTATATACTCATAGGGTGTTATTCTCTAGATTTCTTGCTATTGCTCACAAGTGATTTAATCAATACTCCAGTGAAGACTCTTTAGGCTAACAATATATGAAGAGGATAGTACCTATGTATACCAAGTTTAATACTTGGCTCGAACCTCAATATCATGTGTATAGCATACTTAGACTTATGTTGGAATTAAGATTCAAACATAGATACATACAGTTTATTCAGCCACATCATACAGGCTAGATTCTAGATTGGTAGACGCTGGCTCATATTGTATTTGTTTCTGTCTTTTGTTGCATTGATGACCGTGGCTCGATTTTAAACGGAAGTTTGAAGACGATTTAGCCGAGTCGGTCAGCCTAATTCCGGATTCGCTGTGTGCTATTAAGTATGACTTCTGTTGTAGCATGATTTTTATTCTTGTCACGAGAATTTTTAATTAGGTTTAAATGGATAATTTTTTAAATTATTTACAATAGTAAAATAAATAAATATAACATAATAAGTAAAGAAGAGAATAGGGTTTAGGATGAATTCTCACAGGCAAATTCCTGGATTCTTTTTGTTTCATTTTTTCTTTTACTGCAAATAATAAAAAAAATAGCAGAAAATAAAAATTTTATTTAAATTATTTATAGAAATAATCATAGAGATCAAAGAAATTTAATATCATGCTTCCCGGCAAACAGTGCGCTCAAAAAACTGATGAAGTTGCCAGGATATTTTTTTAATTTATTATTATAGAAATAAAATCAAAGAAATCAAAATTTAACAAAATTAAAAACTTCTCCGGCAAGCTGGCTGCTCAAAACTATGGTTGCGATTTGCCGAAACTTATTTATATATCAAGAATGAAATCAAAATATAATAAATAAAATCCTTTTTCCACGCGCGCCCAGAACTGAACGAAGAACGCGATGTTCGTTAAACCCCCCGATATCGTTTTACAGTTTATTGCACCTCTTAAATTAATGACTAATCGTTAATATTAGTGGTCGGGTCGAATCCACAGGGAAAGTAGTGGTTTCTTAGATTGAAATCTTTGAATTTTTTGAGAGAAAAAGAATATGATTTAAATTAAATAAAATGAAGTCGGCAAGTAGGAAAAATATAAAAGATCGCAGGATATTTAATTTCCCGGTACTAAGCCTACTAGTCTAGATTAGCATCTTATTGCAAAGCCAATATTAAGTGATAAATTAAAATTAAATAATAAATAAAAAAGAGAAATAAATATATAAATTTTTATAACCTAATTCAAAAGTTTAAATACATAAATTAAAAAGGAAAGAAATTAAGAATATAAATAGCCATCCGTTGATCTGGATCTGGTATTGGCAGAATGATGTTAATAGAGCTCCGGCTCCTTCTCTCAAAGCACGAACCCTGCTGCCAAGCACCTTTACGAGCACCCTATCCTGGGTTGCGCATTTATACAAAGTAAGTTACGGCGTGATCCGATAGCAGATAACAGTTTGTTCGTGGCTGCGAGGGGTCTTTTTAATAGAGTTAGGAGGGGGGGACGGCTTATTCGTGATAGGAAAGGATTAGTAGTGAGGTAATAACTCTGTACGGGACGCTGGATATCTAATTCTAAAAGGAATCATGGGCTGAAACTAGCTTTGTCTCGCAAATAAAGAAATGATAATCGATCAAAACAGCTCATGTGATACAGACACGACTCTGCTAAATCTGATAAAATCCAGCCGTTCAACAGGAATCCAACGGTCCAAAAATCATCAAAATCGGATGCAGATAAGCTCAATCGGGTCGGATTAAATTCTGGCCGTTGGATCGCGCTTGATCGAGAAAATCTGGCCGCAAATCGCGCTTCGGGAGTCTTGATCACCGCCGGCAGTGTTCTGGACCGTCAGATCTTTATCACTTGCTTTTCTGGTCGTTGGATCGCGCCAGATAGCTTAATAGAATTTGAATCAAGCCTGGAAATCACCACCGCCGTCCGATCATGACCGCAATCAACCGCAGCCGTCCGATGGCGCAATTACTATTCCCATGGACCTGATGGACCGGCCGCACCGCACACCGCAGCCAATCAGCGCTTCTGTCGCCGGACGAAAAAAAGACTGAATTACCCTTGTGAGCCGCGATAAATTTCTGTAGACCCTTAAGGGGTCTAGGTCCACCACGTGGCAATCTCTGATTCGCCGGAATTTGCTGAGCTGGCGGTCCACGCCTGGATCGTGGACCGGCTGATGGCTTCAACGGCTGAGTCGGCTTGATGGCTCGGCTTGGCTTGGTGGCTCGGCTTGCGGAGCCGGCTGAGCCGTTTTCTTTTTTATTTTATTTTTATTTAATTTATATTTTTTTAAAAAATTCATATCTTTTTCATTTTAGCTCCGTTTTACTTGAAATTTATGTCGTTGTGATCAGAAAAATGATCTCTTTCTATTTATAATAAAATTATATTTTTTAATTTTTATTAATTTTTATTATTTTTTAATTAATTTTTTAATTAATAAAAATATGATTTTTTTAAAAATTATATATAAATTGATTATTAATTTTTAAAAATTAATATTAATTAATTGATAAATTAATACTTTTATTGGTGAATTTATGATGCTTATCAATACATTACACTAACAGGCTATGATAAAATAGAATATCATTCTTTAATTGTCCACACATGATAGTGACACCATTCATAATGATATCATAAAAAAAAAATTATTAAAATGCTATAAGCATTCTTGGCAAAAAGGCCTATAAAAATAATATTTAAAAGAAAAGATGGACAATAATAACAATCATCTAAAAAAATGATATTTCAATCAAGAATAAGCTAAACTGTTCCTAAAGTTAGAACTAGAATAGATCTTTCATCTTCAACATTCAGGAATCACTCGCCATTCTCAAACTTTCTACTGACTTGAAGTTCCTGCAATAAATTATAAATATTAATAGGACTTTCGGTATCCAATATCCAGGTAGTAGTATCACAAATAGAGAAATTGTAAGATGTTATCATATAAGTACCTTATCTAGCAATCTTTTGCTTATTCCTTTTTGAACTGTTCAGATCAAGGGATGCTATATAAAGAGGGTAATTCCTCTTCCATCAAGGGATGCTATATAAAGAAGGTAATTCCTCTTTCAGTGATCTAATTTCTTGCAGAAGAAGCACTCTGCCTAACTATGATCTACATTAGGCTTCTTAGGCTGATTGAATTTAGAAGCCCAAAAACTATTCTTCTGCACCTTCTTCTTTTTCTCCTTCTTCCTTTTCTTTCTTCCTTTCTTAAAGGGATGACCTACTGATAACTGTCCTACCACATGCACTAGCACTTTTAGGAGCTGATGGTCCTTCTTGAAAGTCTCAATAATCCTAGAAAACCATAATAGTTCACCATAGACTTCATCATTCTATAATGACTGAGGAAGGGGAGGTAGGACTTAGGAAGCAAATTCAAAATTGCATCCTTGCCCAACTATTCATATAGAGAAAAATCAAGTTTGCTCAGATGCTCGATTTGCTCAATCATATACAATACATGATCAATAACCAACGCCCCTTCTCTCATCCGAGTATTGAAGACAGTATAAGACTTTTTGTGCCTCTCCACATCCTCAGGGGTGCCAAAGAATTCATTCAACATTTGAAGTATTTGCTCCAACTAAGCATCCTCAAATTTTTGGCTGAACTCATCATTCATGGCAGCCCTCATAATGCATAAAATAGTTGTATGGTCATTGAGCCACTTTTGATAAGTGTCACTTATTGTACCATGCATATTGGCAGCAGGTTCATCAAGTACCAGATCCGCAAGAACATATAGGATCCTTTCATGCCCTAAAATAATTTTGAGCTTTCGATACCAGCTATCAAAATTTGGTCCCATAAGTTTGTCATTGTCTAATAGTAACCAGAGCGATAAAGTGTTAGCCATAACTACATAAAAGAGAACATGTAACCTATTAGTATATAAATTATTAAATCCTAAAGACTTGAACTTTAGTCTAAAGATTTTTTTCACTATTTTATACGAATTGGTAACCTCTACCTCTAATTTGAGAAATTACATTAATTTCTTAGCGGGTACTAGAATCCACATAGGCTGCATATGGGCCCGAGGAAAGCTCTAGTTAACCCATGTGCATCTATATGTAGGTTCTTAATCAATTATTTTTTCAAATAATTTCTAGTATTGATTTCATCCTAAGTACCTCTTCAGCAGACATATGGCACCTCCACTGAAAGTCCTGGTTAGGTCCAACCATTAACATAAACTTAATGGATCTAACTAGTGAATGATCAGGTCTGAGGAAAGCTCTAGCCAACCCAACCATTCACTAGCTAGTCATAATAGAGTCATCATATGATGAATGATAATTCTAATATCCAGATGAATACTAGGCATAAGATACCTCTAATGTTTACCTAGATTATTGATCCTATTATCATCCATCTTAATGGGAGGCTATAATCTTGTTATTCCCATAGCATTGTTATTTTAATGACCTAATAATTTATAGGGTTTTATTATTATATTTGAGAATAAGAGAAGAGACTGATCAGTTATTTCAAAAAATCCTCCCACTGACTTCACCAAGTCATGAGACAAACTAGTCCATGGGCATCTAAATCAATCACACTAATTTACCTTATTGGCATGGGTTGGCTTGAATCATCAGTCAACCTAGCTCAAATCTTAATTGACCAAATTGATCAGGTAAGTAAGATTGGTGGAAGGGTCTGCTAAGGCTTGCCTTAGACACCATCAAAATGGCTAGGTAAGTGAGCTACCAATTAAAAACTATCGATAGAACTACCAAACTTATTTAGACACCAATTTGTCAATAAGTTTCAATTAGGTCAACCAAAATGACTCGGACTCAACCACTGAGCTACAATTACGTCCACTTGGTAAGATCAAAATTATAGACTTGATCAATCTACAACTATTGAGTTTGATCTAGAGAAATCTTGACCTAATATAATTTAACTCTTGGTTAGATTTAGTCAATTTCTCAATTTGGTCCATATTTAATTCTAACCGTAGGTCTAACTTAGTTTATTGACTTGACTCGAGCTAGCCCATATCCATATTTTATGCAATGTCATTAGATCTTTAAATCTTAATTCTAGATCTAATATTTCTATTTTTAATTCTTAATTAAGTGTAGAGTTGAAATAATTTCAATTATTCAAAACAATAGCATAAAACATCAAATTTAATTTTTCTGTTTACAAAATGAGGCGATGCTTTCCCTGGTTGGAGTCGACTCATCACAATGGGGTCGACTCATTCTGGAATGGGGTCGATTCGCTGTTTGAATAGAGAATTGTTTCTCAGTCTATGAAAATTTGAGTCGACTCGAACAAGGATGAGTCAACTCACCAGGGGATGGAGTCGACTCAAATAGAAAATAAGTTGACTCCACAGGCATGCTAGCAGCTTGATACATGTAGCAGATCTAATTTATCTTGTGCAAATGATGCAAAATCAATCATAAATCTCTCTTAGATTATATCTAAACTTATTTATGACATTAGATCTGATTTGTAATAATTTAAAATAATTTTAAAATATTCATTTTGTAATTCTTCTTCATGAGGTGTAATCACAGCGACATCCCTACTCGCCATAAGAGAAACCCTAATGATTGGGCAGGAAAGGAACTGATCCCTACTTTCTCTTATGACCAGACGGCCATGGTGATCAACTCAATTTGATTACTTAGGTACTAGAAAAAATTCTACATAATATACTATATAAATATATAAACAAAAATAATGTTTGTTTCATGTGCAGAATTTGGATAGCATGCAAAATTTTCGTCTATACTAATTAGAACGTATGATCATATCACAAATCAATTCAGATTTAAACCTAATTTATACATCATATAAATCTTCTATTTTATATCTAAATAAGCATGAAAATCTATTCAAAATAAATCTGGATACATATTAAAATCTGAATTAAATAATGAACTAAACTTCACAAATAAAATTCTGTTCAAAACAGATTTCATCTTCCATAAAAAACCAAACATGTAACGAACATATTGCTCACCAAAAAATTATAAAATCAGATCCAATTCCTCTACATTATAATCTAATTAGTATCATATCAAAATTTTGAAGAAATCAAGTCCAAAACTAATCTGATTCAAAGAAAAAATTCTGGTAACAATCTAGTTGTGAAATTTAGTATAACTAGAGTTTTAATCACATTTAGATTAAAGCCTGGTTCTGATACTAGTTGAAGAAAAACTTTTCTAAATCTGAATCAAATTCAAATCATAACTAGGGAGAATAGATTTTTGTTACAAAAATTTTTCATAATAATGATGAAACATATCTCGATGTACAGTAGAAAGATGATCAAGTTACTGAAAATTCTTCAACTTTTCTTTACGAGATCCAAAAGCACAGACCCTCTCCTTCGCATGCACGCCACACAATGTAGAAGAAAGGGATGCTAGCTTGGGCATCACAGTAGAGAAGATGAATAGGAGGGGTAGCAAGATCAAATCTTCCACCAAAACTCCACACAAAGAGAGAACACAAGCCAAGGAATCTCTCTCACACAAGGGCCCTCTCTTTCTCATGCCTAGGGACCTCATGCCCACAATCAAATAGTTATTCTCAATGTGAAGAGCTTCTCTCCTTATATAGTTGATGCCCAAGACCTGATCTAATCCTTATCTAATAAGGATTTAATCAAATCAAATTTGACTAGTCAAATCCTATTCCAAGTAAGAGACCAAATTGTGATTTTCTAATCCAGTTAGGAAACCTTAATGGAGAGGAATTGGCGCCACCTTTGGACCTCCCTTTGTTGCTGTCCAATCCAATGATTGGGGTTGAGTCAAACCACACCCAAAATGTTTGGATTTGATGCCTTGAATTCGATCCATAGTAGAGGAGAACCTAGAAGAAGTATCAGCAGTCGAGCTGGCTTGGATACAGGTTAAGCCAGCTCAGGCTGAGATCGAGTCAGCTTAGACCACAATTGAGCCAGCTCGACCTTTGATAGAGCTGGCTCAATGAAAGCAAATAGAATAGGATGGAATTTTCTATTTGAACTCAGATTATGGTAGATAGAAAGTAAGTGTTCGGATGAGATGCAGTCGAGCCAGCTCGACCTCTGACAAAGCTGGCTCGACGAAAGTGAACAGAATAGGATGGGGTTTTTTGTTTAGACTTGGATTGTGATTAATCCAAGGGGTCTATGAAAGTTACACGTGGACCATAAGATCCAGCAGCCATGGAGGGCTGCGATCACGATCTAAAGGTTGGGAGATACTCTAGACTTCATCAAGATCCCGTTCGACTCATATTAGGAGACAAAGCCCTATTAGAACTCCTGTGAACTACTGAGAAGAGGATTCTCAAGCCTATTTAAAGATTATAATGCTGTGGAGAGGTGTGTGGCAATGTGTGGCAAGCAGTAGCATGCAAAGGTATGTAGAGAGACTCAGGCAGCTACCAAGAGGAGTTTAGCAGAGCATCAAGTACATGTAGCCCATGAAAGAAGAAGGCATCAAATAGAGTTGTGAGTTTTTGGAGGCTATAGGAGTGGCCATGAGTATAGGAATAGAGGCTGACGTGCTGTGCTGTGGTTGCTGAGGATCCTTTTGGGAATTCTAAGAGAACTCTTATGAGGGTAGCTTCTAGTTGAGAGAGGATAGTGTACAACAAGTTGAGAGTGGGTGATCTCTTGTATCTACTCCTTTTTTATAGTAAAGCTTTCCATGCCCCATGAAGGTGAGCCTTTAGGTTGATCCACATACTTAATTATTCTTATTTTATTTTCTTCTTTCTTTCTACCATAATAATCTGGTACTAGATGCTTAATAAGTAGTATCAAAGCAAGTTGATATCATAATAATTGGTATCAAAGCTAGGCGATACTAGAGTATAGATTGCAGTAGTGATGATAAAGATTGAAGAATATGGAGAAGACAAGTGCAATCAAGATGAAGATCAATAGATTTGATAGAAAGGATAATTTTTTCTTATGGTAAACAAGGGTAAAGGATGTTCTTATCCAACATGGATTGATCGACGCTCTCTTGTATGAAGAAATGCCAACCACTATGGAGGTGAAAGATTGAAAATAAATCTAGGTGCAGACGGTGAGCACAATCCGCTTATACCTAATGGATAATGTTGTGATCTATGTACTTGATGAGACTTTTCTGATGGTGCTATGGTCGAAGCTCAGTTGTACATGACAAAGTTGCTCACCAATATGCTATTTCTTTAGAGATAGTTCTATCATCTATAGATGGATGAAGGTCAATGCATGCAGGAGCATCTATCCAACTTTTAGAAGATCCTCATCGACCTCTTCAGTATTGATGAAAAAGTTAAGAAGAAGACCAAGGCGTTGATCTTACTAGCATCGCTTTTTTCTTTGTATGAGTCATCAACTGCTCTTCTAGTAAAAAAGAGTACCATCAAGATAGACGATGTTACTATAAAGATTCTCTGAAATGAGATTCTCAGGAGGGAGAACCTAGATTTAAACTCAGATGGCGGCAGCTTAGCTTTGATGGTTTCTAAAGGAGCAGATGGTAGAAGACAAAGCGACAGAGGATAGCAAGGAGGATGATCCAGGTCCAAGATGAGGATAAAAAGCAAGATCAAGTGTTACCAGTGCGATGAGTTGGGGCATCGAGTCAAGGATTGCCCATAACTCAAGGATCGAATGAGAGCTACTATGGTGATGGCCAGTAGCGATACAGAAGATAGTGATGATGTCCTTATGATTACTAATGAGGTATATACTTTTTTCTTCTAGTGGATTATGAATTCTGCTTGTTTCCATCATGTATGTTGCAGAGAAGAGCTATTTGACTCTCTAGAGACCAATCAAGGCACTGTGTTCTTGCTAGATGGATCGAGCTGTGAGATCAAGGGCAGTGGAATGGTCAGCATGAAGCTCCATGATGGAATAGTGAAGAAGTTGAGTGAGGTCTGATGCATATCTAGCTTTAAGAAGAATCTAATCTCACTAAGTAGATTGGATTCGACCAACTTCAGATGAAAAGCTGATGGAAAAATCCTGAAGGTCATGCACGGCAATAGGATGGTGTTAAAAGAAAGAAAGTGTGAAGGACATTACCTCATAGCAGGAAGTTCAGTGCAAGGTAGAGCTTCAAGTGAAGATGGATCGGGCACGAGATGGAAGACTTGGTAGGATGACATGCAACATCGTAAGGTGAAGTTCCTATTACTGAAGGAGGCTATCTCAAGCAGATCTCAGATCAGAAGATTCACAGCCATTGATGGAGGTGGAATCGAGTAGCCTGGCTCGACTCCAATGTTTGCCCATCCATGGGACAACAGGCGATTTTCCTAGGGCATGGGGACGAGAGGATTCAAAAAGTTTTCAAAGTCAAGTGGAGGCCGAATATCGAGTTAAGATAGAGATTGTTAGGATTTGATGCCTCAAATTTGATCCATAGTAGAAAAGAACCTAGAAGAAGTATCAGCAATCGGGCTGGTTCGGATATGGGTCGAGCTGGCTTGGACTGAGATCGAGTCGGCTCGGATCACAGTCAAGCCAGCCCTCTCAAGTAGACAAAAAGTAGGTGTTCAGACAAGATGCAGTCGAGTCAACTCAATCTCTGATGCAGCCAGCTCGACGAAAATGAATAAAATAGGATGAAATTTTCTGTTTGGACTTGGATTATGATTAATCTAAGGGGTCTACGGGAGTTGCGCATGGACTACAGGATCCAACGACCACGGAGGATTGCGGTCACGATCTGAAGGCTGAAAGATACTCTAGACTTCTTCAAGATCTTGTTCTTTTACTCATATTAGGATATAAAACCCTATTAGGACTCTTGTGAACTATTGAGAAGAGGATTCTCATGCCTATTTAAAGGTTATGATGTTGTGGAGAGGTGTGTGGCAAGCAATGGCATGCAGAAGCATGCAGAGAGGCTCAAGCAGTCACCAAGAGAAGTTTGCTAGAGCACCAAGTACATGTAGCTCATGAGAGAAGAAGGCATCAGATAGAGCCATGAGTTCCTGAAGACCGTGGGAGTGGTCTTGAGCATAGGAACAGAGGCTAAGGTGCTATGCTGTAGCTGCTGAGGGTCTCCTCGTAGATTTTGAGAGAGCTCTTATGAGGGTAGTTCTAATTGAGAGAGGATAGTATACAGTGAGTTGAGAGTGGATGATCTCCTCTTGTATCTATTTCTTTTTCATAGTGAAGCTTTGCATGCCCCATGGAGGTGAGCCTTTTACGCTGATCCACGTACTTAATTATTCTCATTTTATTTTCTTATTTCTTCCTACCATAATAATCTAGTACTAGATCCTCAATAAGTGGTATCAGAGTAAGTTAATATCACAACACAATACCCCTTTGGTCAGCCACACATGAGAGAGAATCTCAGTGATCAAAAGTAATTGTTGACCAAGTCAAAATTAGTCCATATTGGGTTCAAATTGAATATGATTCAAACCTAATTCGAACTTATTTTGAAAGGCTAATTAATCCTAATCAAATTAGGATTTAGGTCCAACTCTAACCTGGATAATTAGCATAATTATCTTTAATTAAATCAAGTTTAATTAAATTAGATTCAATCTAGAATAATCATGACTTGAAATCAATCTCTTATAAACCTTTGATCACATATCTGGTCAAAATCATACTAAGAATAAAAACTAAAACTCATGGCCAGTGCTAGCTAGGCATAACTAGTATTTAACTCCATATGTCTATTAACTTAATTCTCAATTAAGTAAATCTATTTGTCCAATCAAGTCAATCACTTTCAAATTGAACATATAGACATTAGGTCAATTCTTTTCTATGCTGCATGACTCATATGTGTGACTCCATAGGTTCGAACACTAAGCTAATGATATAGGAACTATTTTTTGTATTAATCAAAGTGATCATCTAGAAATGATATCCGATATCCAGATAGGTTGAATGATTGCAAAGCAACATTCAAGAACCTTGGCATATGATTATTGCATAATTTATTCCTTTGATCCTGAATGCTCAGGACAACCTAGGGTTAATTATCAATACTGAATTAGTCATCCATATTATATTTCAACCTTTTAAATTCTATGACAATCATATGAATTACTCTGGCTAAGGTTTTACTAATTAAAATATAGTGATACATCATCTCCTGTAATCTAGAAAGGTCAATCCCATCTTGACTCATACACTAACTTCGTAAGTACTTGACTGTACCCAAAAATCTTCTGTTACTATATTAAAAATACAGGTAGTTTGATACTAAAACATAGTAAGTTGCTTACAAGGTCATGGTCCAGGTTCGTTCAGATCTGATCAGATCAAGAGATATATTTTAAAATTCTCTCTCTTGATATCAGATCTCTTATTATTTTTAATAAATAAAATAAAATAAGATAAATTAAATCAAATTTAATTTACCTGATTTGGGTAATCCTATTACCCTGTAGATGATCCTGATTGCAGCGGAAGGTTCTGGATCTTAGCCACGCAAGCGCCTGGCCTCTACCGGTATCCACTCAGGGTTGGATCTGGAGATCCTCTTCTTCTCTCTATCACACCTCCAAAAATCAGATCTGGATCTGATCTGGAGGATCTTCAAAACTCTTTTGAAGATCTGCAGTCGTCCTTTTGCAGCAGCGCAGCCTTCTTGCTTTTGATCGCCTTTCCTTGATCTGAATCGCACCAACCTAAATCCAAAACTCTTTTGGACGTGGAGAGCAAGGGGAGAAGAGACTATGGCATGGAGAAGGAGGGGAGAGGCAGCCTTGGGGCGTGGGTTAATAGCATTAGAATTAGGGTTGGGCGCAGGGTCTTATTTATAGACCTCTTGTGATCCAACTCCTCTTCCTCTCAACCAATCACAACCCTTTGTGAAATCAGATCTAAATCTGATTGGTTGGAATAGAGAGACCCCTGGATTCCTCCTTAGAGGGTGCCTAAGACCAGTCAAACTTGGATTCTTAGTAGAACTCTAATTGGAATCCAAAAAGGGAGGTGGAGTCCTTGTCCAACAAGGACTCCTAGGCGCCTCCTAACTTGGGCTCACGCCACCCTTGGCGTGCGCCCTTCTCCTTGCCAGGTTCTGGCAGGGGGACAGGCCCCCACCAGCTCTCCAATAGGTGCATGACATGTGGTCAAAAGTCAAAGGGTCAATGGTCAACGTTTGACCAGTCAAAGGTAGACTTTTGACCAAAGTCAAAGAACAAGAAATGGCAGGTGACCAAAAATGGCAGGTAATGTCTTACAAATAAGACAACCTATTTCTGACTTGGACAACCTCCAGTCAGACCATATGAAGGCCTCTGATTGAGCACAAACTCCTTTGGCTCAGTCAGGACAACTTATTTATGATAGTAAAAGAAGAAGAACGTTAGGTTCAATCGAGTGCTAGCACGATTTTCCTTGAACCTAATTGAATCTCATTCAGATCAATTGAACTAGATCAGTTCAATTGATGATCACCAGATTCAAACCCTTGTTTGTGTGACCCAGTTAGGTTCAGTTCTGTATGGTAATGGGATATGTCATGATCTCTATCATCGACATCATCGAAACTCCTTTCGATGGATCAGAACTCTTCTGATTCGAACAGCTAGAATGATCGATCATCTAAATCATTCTAATTGCTCCCAAAATCCACCAGTGACACCTAGCAGTATATGGTGGCAACCCATCAGAGCTGAATGCGAACCTCTTGGTGCAGCTACCTGTGTGATTAAGTTCTTCTATCTTGAGCCCCGATCAGATTAGGGTTAAGGTGAACTCGTCAAACCCTAGTCTCTGTCATATGATGTAATCATTCGATTCGAGTCCAATGTGAAAATCTAAATAGAAACTCTTTCTATTATTTCACTCTGCCATGGCCATGGGCTTTCTGGACTTGATTCTCATGATCATCATAGGGCTACTCCTCTACCACCGAGGTAGATAGATTCCATCTTGATGCAATCCAGTTCCTACAATGAACATGTCTATAGCCAACATACACCTCAGGGTTCCATATGGCTAGGAGACCGAGTAATGGTGTAGTCAAACTATAACACCCTCAAGGTGAACTGCCGATGCATCTCAGGTCAAAGAACCAGACACACTACTGCAGCATCGAGTCAGTCATTGACGAGAAGGTAGACTTCCCTAATGACTACTCGAGGTGGTCACGCTCAGTGCCCTCGTTTCTCTAACGAGTACCTGTACTCTCGCTCCGGTGTCTCCACACCGTAGACTCAAGACTCATCTACTAAAGAGAAGCGATTGTACACCAACCTTCCGGATCAATCACCATCCTCGTGATGATCCTATGGTCGGGAGCATTTTATGAGTTAATAATGATTATTCATGTCTTAAATTTTCAACTCTTGAAAATATGAATTATCATTACCATTAACTCAAAGGATGTATCACAGACACTAAATACACATATGTGATAGAAAATAACCCATTTTATTAATTATAGTCAAAATTATAATTTTGCCCCTAGAAGTGTATTACAAGTGTCAGCCAATTCTGGCTTCTAGGGCACATATATCTAACATACCTTGATTATGGTGGCTCGTTCTTGACAGAGATGAATTGACCTCCCTAGATTTTCTTTGGGGACATTCATTGTTAACTTCAATTTATCTACTGAATAGGGTTCCTCTAAAACCGTTCCTACCACACCGTATGAGATATGGCACGGTAAGAAACCAAGTCTGAGTCATCTCAGAAATTTGGGGTTGTCCGGCTCATGTCAAAAGACAACAAGCGGACAAAGTTAGAGTTTAGGTCCTTTAGAGCTCGATTCATAGGATATCCTAAAGAGTCATTAGGATACTATTTCTACATTCCAGAAGACCACAATGTGATTGTGAGTCGACATGCCATCTTTCTTGAAAAATAGTTTATTCAAGATAGCGGCATTGGAAAGCAGATCAAGCTTGATGAGAAAGTCTCACAAGCAGAAACGAGCTAAGGACCAATTGGAACCAAATCAGGTTGAGCCAATAAGAACACTACCTCCTCCACCTCGTAGATCGAAAAAGAGTTTTTCCCGTCCCCTGAAAGATACTTAGGTATTATTTCAGAGGAAGTAGAGAAAATGTTCCTCATAGGTAATGGTGCTTCATGGTGATGATCCCAAAACCTATACAACGAGGCGATATCAGATATCGACTCCGAGAAATGGCTTAGAGGCAATGAAGTCAGAAATTGACTCGATGCACTCAAACCAAGTCTGGACCTTGGTAGATCCACCAGAAGGTATAGTACCTATTGGGTGTAAATGGATCTTCAAGAGAAAGATTGGTGGATATGTTTATTAGATTTATAGATATTACAAATAGTTTAAGGACTCTTGACAAGGACTATGCTAATAGTAAACTCATTCAAAAAATTCTTAGATCATTGTCAAAGAATTAAGAAGCTAAGGTGACTGTGATTTGAGAAGCTAAATATCTCAACAAGTTATTTTTGCAAGAGCTAATTGGCTCACTCATAACTCATGAGTTGAGCATGAATCAAAATTATTGCCCAGAGGTAGCAAGCCAAGAGGGGGGGTGAATTGGGTTCTTTTAAAATTTTAGCCAAATTAAACTCTAAGTAAATATGCGCTTCAACTTAAGCAAAACTTGAGTAGATGTGAAGTGATTACAATGTGCAATAGCAGAAACCAACTATAGTTTAAGCTATACAAGAATTAAAGCAATGCAAAACAAAAATTAAAAGCTAAGTAAAGCAAACAAGAAAGGCCAACACAAACACAAAATTTTTATAATGGTTCGGTGCAACCCACACCTATGTCCACTCCCTAAGCTTTCCTTAGGAATTTCATTATAATTCCTAGATTACAGTGCATTTGTTTTAACCCAGGATCACAAACAAATCCAATTGATTTTGTCGGACTCACCAACCATAATCCTACATCGATAGTTTTCTTGAGTTCACTATCAACCCGGTTGGTTTTAACCTAGGAGCACCAACCACAACCTTTACACTATCCAATTTTTGGCTTGGACCAACCTACACCCCATGTTTCATTTCTCTAAAAAATCTTTTAAAAAAATAAAAATACAAGTATAAAAATTCAACTTAAGACTTAGAACAAAAAGAAACTCTTTTTGGTGTGAAAAGAAAAGACTGAATGAATGCTCTATGGTAGCTTCTCTTCTCCTCAAATGGTGCTGAGAGATTGCTTGAAGTGTTGTGGAAGATGACTCTTGAATGTCCTCTAAATTTGAAGCTTAAATCTCTCTCTTTTCTCTTATTTTTGGATATTCAATATAACTCTATTTCCATGAATGATTTTTTTCTTTGATCCTTATTCTCTTTATCCAGAATATTTTTCTTACTATTTTTATACTTGGAAGTGACTATTGAGTGAGTTTTGCCCATTGAAAAGCTTGGACTAGCCATTGGAGTGGAGAATGGCCCATTGGAGAAGTGCAGAAACTAGCCGTTATGCTCTGTCCCATGCTTGGGGTCGATATTTTTCTTTTTGGTGTCGGCACTTTTTTCTAAGATGTCGATACTTTTTCTACAGGTGTCGATACTTTTTTCTTAGGTGTCGATACTTTTTCTTCAGATGTCGATACTTTCTAAGATCCGAAGGTTTTCTGTATTTTGTCTTCTATTCTGTACAATAGAGATTGACCCTGGGGTCGTTCTCTGACACAGGAGTCGACCTAGAGGTCATCCCCTTTGAGTGCCAGTCCATGCCAGTACATGCCAAAAGCCTAGGGTCGACACCTTTGCTTCTGGGGTCAACACCTGGACTTTTTGAACTTTAAAAATCTTGAACTTTTTGCCTCATTTCAGGATAGGGGTCGACACCTTCAAGTTAGAAACTCAAAATTTTTCTTATGAAGCTCTTGACTTGGTGATTTTTTGTAGATCTTTTCTTGAATTAATTTTGTAATTTAAATACCTAGAAAGACCTACATCCACTCATAAAACATATGGTTAAATACGCAAATACTCAAGATTTGGCAATCATCAAAATCAATCATAGGGTCAATAATCTCTTCCTTTTTTATGATGGCAAAACTTTGAGTATATTCATGGAAATAAAATTTGATGTGTTGCAATAAACTAGCTAGTATAAATCATGAAGTGATAATATATATAAATATAAATGCACACTTCATGAAAGTGAAGGAAAATCTTATTTTCTGATAAAGGATTGTTCAGATCTAATTAGATTTGAAGAAATATTTCAAAAAATTTTCTTCTAAGATTATAAACAAATCTGAGACATCTCGAATCTAATCCTTTAAGATCTGATATTAAGATTAAAAATAAAATTAAATCTAATTAATTTCATACCTTATATTTTAGGTAATCAGATTATCCTGTGATGATCCTAATCTATCCTGAGATTCTGGAAGGAGCCACGCACGTGCCTGACCTCTACCATTACCACTCGAGTAGGATCTGGATATCTTCTCCTCATGAATCTTTTTTTCCAAATATCAGATCTAAATCTGATCTCAAAGTTCTTCAAAAGAATTTCTGAAAGCAATGTGTTCATTTCACGAACATCATCGCATAGATGCTGAACTCTTCATAAATTTAATTGGATCTTCTTCTTAGATTTATTTCCAACCTTTGACACTTAGAAGAAGGGGAGAGAGAGAGGATCAGAGAGGAAATGGAAGATGGAAGGGGCGACAGCCTTTGGGTATGAAAAATTATTTTTTCCATGAAGAGCCTTGGCGTAAGGGTTCTACAAAAGCATAGCGCCAAGTTAGAGCCCCTCTTTGACCAAAATCCTCATTTATTCGACTATTGGAACTCCTGGACCTGATCTCCATGAAAATCTCTAGATCTCATCTAATTTTGATGCCAAAAATCAATGTAGAAGGTGGCAGCATGACTAGATAAGGAAGAGTCCATGCACCTAGGACTCTTCCCTTAAGAGTTTGGATCAAACTCTATCAAAATTTAGTCTAAAATCTCCAAAAATTATAAAATTTGGTACACCCAATGCATGATTCATACCCTATCACATATCCAAAAATTAGATCAAAAGGATTTTCATAGAATTTTTTAGAAGCCTCTGATCAAATGATCCTTAATTCTCTCAATTAGGTCAACTTTTGACCCTAGTTCAATTTGACTATGAATGGATTTAATTTCTACAATTAATCTGATCTGAACTTATTCCCGTCAGATGAAAATAAATCCATTCAAAATATAAGAATGAGTCAAAGTAAATTTGACTTAGTTGCAATGAATTAGAAAGATTACAGAAGGAGAAAGTCACACTCAATCGTGTGCTAGCACAATTACCTTGAACCTGATTGGATCTAATCCAAATCAATCAAATTAGGTTAGCTCAATTGATGATATCAAAATTAGGATGATTGATTATCAAAATTATTCTAATTGCTCCCAAAATCTATCAGTGACACCTAGTAGTATATGGTGGCAATCCATCAAAACTAAAAATGAATCTCTCGGTGCAGTTACCTATGTGATTATGTTCTTCTATCTTGAGCCTTGACAGGATTAGGATTAAGTAAACTCATCAAACCCAATGTCCGTTATATGAATTAATCATTCAATTCGGGTTTAATGTGAAAACTCTAATAGAAACTCTTTCTATCATCTTCACTCTGTCATGGCCATGGGCTTAAGGACTTGATTCTCATGATTATCATAAGACTACTCCTCATCTACCGAGGTAGATAGATCCCATCTTGATGCAATCCAATTCCTACAATGAACATGCTATAGCCAACATACACCTCAGGGTTCCGATATGGCTAGGAGACCGAGTTAATGGTGTAGTCAAACTATAACACCCTCAAGGTGAACTGCCGATGCACCTCAGGTCAAAGAACCAGACACACACTACTGCAGCATCGAGTCAGTCATTGACGAGAAGGTAGACTTCCTAATGACTACTCGAGGTGGTCACGCTCAGTGCCCTCGTTTCTCTAACGAGTACCTATACTCTCGCTCCGGTGTCTCCACACCGTATAGACTCAAGACTCATCTACTAAAGAGAAGCGATCGTACACCAACCTTCCGGATCAATCACCATCCTCGTGATGATCCTATGGTCAGGAAGCTATTTATGAGTTAATAATGATTATTCATGTCTTAAATTTTCAACTCTTGAAAATATGAATTATCATTACCATTAACTCAAAGGATGTATCACAGACACTAAATACACATATGATAGAAAATAATTCCATTTTATTAATTTATAGTCAAAATTATAATTTTGCCCTTAGAAGTGTATTACAAGTGTCAGCCAATTCTGGCTTCTAGGGCACATATATCTAACAATCTTCCCACTTGTCCTAAAGCCAATTGGCTACAAGTCTAAGTCCCATCTTCTCAAGGTGGGCTTCGATCTTCTGTTGGCCCAACGGCTTTGTAAGTGGGTCTGCCACATTATCTGTAGTGTCGACTCTCTTGACCTCGACGTAACCCTTCTCGAGGTAATCATGGATGAGGTGATATCGTCCGCTCAATGTGCTTGGATTTTTGGTGAGACCTCAACTCCTTAGCAAGGGCTATGGCACCATTGTTGTCGCAGTACAAAGGAATGGCATCTGATGGCATCACTCCGAATTCTACGACGAAACTTCTTATACCAGAATGCCTTCCTTTGTAGCTTCTGATGCAGCTGATGTACTTCTGCTTCCATGGTGGAATCTGCTATCACAGTCTTGCTTGGAACTCTTCCAGCTGACAGCACCACCATTGCACACAAATAGACTTTTAGATGTCGACTTTCGATCATCTATATCAGACATAAAATCCGAGTCTGTATACTCCTGGACCTTGGAGTTCTCCATTACCAAAGACCAGAAACATATCCTTAGTTCTTCTCAAGTACTTAAGGATACATTTCATAGAAGTCCAGTGTTCTTCATCCTGGATTTGACTGATATCTGCTTGTGACACTCACAGCATGGGCTATATCAGGTCGTGTACATAGCATGGCATACATGAGGCTCCCTATTGCAGAAGCATAAGGGATCTTGCTCATGCGTTCTATTTCCTCAGGTGTGCTGGGATACATCTTCTTGGAAAGATGAATACCATGTCTGAAGGGTATTAAACCCCTCTTAGAGTTTTCCATACTAAACCTCTTTAGTACTTCCTCTATGTACATCTTCTGTGAAAGTCCTAGCATCCTATTCGGTCTATCCCTATAGACCTTAATTTCCTAAAATAAAGGATGCTTCACCTAGGTCTTTCATGGAGAATTCCTTTGGACAACCATATTTTGACTGATGTCAACATGGGAATATCATTCCCAATAAGGAGGATGTCATCCACGTACAGTATACGAGGAAGACAACAGCGCTCCCACTGACCTTTTTGAAAACACATGGTTCCTCCTTCATTTTTGATGAAACCAAACTGATTTGATCACATCATTGAAATGAGTGTTCCAGCTCCGAGATGCTTGCTTAAGTCCATATATGGACCTTTGCAGCTTGCAAACCTTGTGATCAGTATCACTGGATGTGAAACCTAGCGGCTGTTCCATATAGATATCTTCCTCAAGATATCCATTTAAGAATGTCCGTTTTCACGTCCATTTGCCATATTTCATAATCGAAATAGGCTGCAACAGCAAGCAATGTGCGGATGGATTTTAGCATAGCTACCGACGAAAAAGGTATCCTGATAGTCAATGCCTTCATGCTTGACTATAACCTTTTGCCACTAGTCTAGCCTTGAATGTCTCCACATTCCCATCTGCACCAATCTTTCTCTTTGAAGATCCATTTACATTCCAATAGGTACTATACCTTCTGGTGGATCTACCAAGGTCCAGACTTGGTTTGAGTGCATCGAGTCAATCTTCTGACTTCATTGCCTCTAACCATTTCTCAAAGTCGATATCTGATATCGCCTCGTCATAGGTTTTGGGATCATCATCCATGAGCACCATTACCTATGAGGAATATTTTTTCTACATCCTCTAAAATAATACCTAAGTATCTTTCAGGGGATGAGAAATTCTTTCTGATCTATGAGGTGGAGGAGGTAGTGATTCTTATTGGCTCAACCTGATTTGGTTTCCATTGGTTCCTTAGCTCATTGGATCTTGTGAGACTTTCTCATCGAAGCTTAATCTGTCTTTCCAATGCCACTATCTTGAATAAACTATTTTTCAAGAAAGATGGCATGTCGACTCACAATCACATTATGATCTTCTAGGAATGTAGAAATAGTATCCTAATGACTCTTTAGGATATCCTATGAATCGAGCTCTAAAGGACCTAAACTCTAACTTGTCCACTTGTTGTCTTTTGACATGAGTCCGGACAACTCCCAAATTCTGAGATGACTCAGACTTGGTTTCTTACCATGCCATATCTCATACGGTGTGGTAGGAATGATTTTAGAGGAATCCCTATTCAGTAAATATATTGAAGTTAATCAGACTATGTCCCCAAAGAAAATCAGGAAAGGTTCTGTGAAGCTCATCATGGATCGAACCATATCTAATAGGGTCCGATTTCTCCATTCTAAAATCCCCATTGAGTTGAGGTGCATTCCTAAGTGGAGTCCATTGAGAGACTATGCCATTTTCCTTAAGATAGTCTAGGAATTCTCAACTAAGGTATTCACCTCCTCGATCTGATCGAAGAATCCTTAATGGGTTTTTCTAGTTTATTTTTCTACTTCATGTCTGAATTTTTTGAACTTTTCAAAAGCTTCAGACTTGTGTCTCATAAGATACACATACCCATACCTAGAGATAAATCATCGATAAAGATAATGAAGTAGACAAAATTGCCCTTGGCTAGGCACATCAAATGGGCCGCACACATCAGTATGTACTAGGGCAAGGAGATCTGTGGCCCTTTTTCCCATGTCCCACAAAAGGGAGCTTTAGTCATTTTGCCATTGAAGACATATGATTCACAAGTTGGATATGACTCGAAAGTCAATGGACTCAATAGCCCATTTTTCTTCCAATTTGTTAATCCTATCTTCTGCTATATGACCTAATCTAAGGTGCCATAGATACCTATCATTTAGGACTATCCTTAGGTCACTTTTGTCCTATGGCATTCATATTTTGCTCGATAGTTAAAAATAGAAACATCAATATGTAACTGATAGAAGACCATTTAATAAGGAAACCACCTATTAATTTTATTTCTTTCATAAAGAATGTTACAATGGTCCTTAAGAAAACTAATTACATAGCCTTCTTGTGCTAAGCATGAAACAGAAATCAAATTTCCTGCTTAGCTGCAGGCACATAAAAAATAGTCTTTTAAGTACTAAGTCTAAACCAGATGGTAATCGAAGAGGATATGTTTCCCATGGCCACAGCAGCAACTCTTGCTCCATTTTTGATGCATAGGATCATCTCACCATCCCTCAGCCTCCTGCTATCCTCAAGATCCCTGCATAGAAGTGCACAAGTGAGCACTAGAACCAGAGTCAAGCACCCAACTAGGATGCAGAAGAAATTATAAGGTTAGACTCTAATAACGAGCATACCTCCAGAAGGACCTACCTCCTTCTTGTTCTTCAAGGGTGGCCAGGTAAAGTAGGGCAGTTTCACTTTCCAATGGTTGTCAGCTGTTGCAATGAAAATATTTTTCTTTGTCAGTGGCCTTCTTCTTTGGCTATGCCTTCTTCTTCTTCCCACCATCCACCTTCTACTTCTTCACAGACTTCTTCTTCCTAAAAGACTTTCTCTTTGAAAGAAGTTCGCTTCCATAGCAAGTAACTGAGCCTTTAGAATCCTTTCATAGAAAGCTCAGCAATAACCAGCATATTCATTAAGCTCAGGCCAAGGAATTTTGAAGTTTATGCATATGGTAGTTCATGATGAACTACCCATACGCATCAGTCAAGGATTGTAGAATTATATTAATATACAGATCCTGATCTAACTTGACACTGAGCTTCTCGAGCTCTTCTAAGTCCTTGATCATCATCAGACAATAATCTTGGACCAACTGTCCATCATGCATCTGAGCCTTAAATAGTCTTTTAGTGACTTGATATTTGTCTGCACACTCTGTTCAACAAACAACTCTTGCAGGTCAGCCAACATTTGGCTGCTATATCTTCATGTTGGTGCTGGAGCTCATCAGACATCGAGCCCAATATGTAGTACCTAGCTTTATTATCTTCATCCATCCACTTTTTCGAGAGATGCTCTCTGATTCAGCGGATGGACGAGTTGGTAAGGTGGGAGGGTCCTATTCCAACACATAAGTCAACTTCTCAGAATCCAAAATAATTTTGAAGTTTCGAAGCCAATTCTTGTAGTTGGATCCGATCAGTCTATGGGTGTTCAGGATATGGGCTAGTGGATTTGACGCAGACATCTTCCTGTAGAGAGTTAAAATTTCTAATTAGATTTTATAATTAGACTTAATCCAATTTATTTAAGAATTTTATTTTTAAACAAATTAGGCTTCCACTATTTTCTTGGATCCCTACACTTTCTCTGGTAGAGATGCAAAAATCTTCGTAATTATTGATTTTTAGTGGATGGTGCAGTTCCACCGACTGGCTCATCACCTCACCTAACAATTATTGATGATGGGTCAATCGATGAGTGAACAACTCTTGTCCAATGATTTTTTAATCATGGTACACCCAAACCTGATCTCTAATTCAAGAAGCTCATCATACCCAGAATATTGCTCCACTCCTTAGTTAAGCCAGACCCACCATTTGTACAAATTGGATTTCTGATTGGGTCCCTCATCATATCTAGAATATTAAGCCTAACCCATCCTCTAACCCATAGCATCCAATGCCTAATAGATATGGTTGCATCTTTTCAGTGCAACTGAACCACTGTATCCAATCGAGAACAATGAACCCCGAAAAGGGCCCACATATCTACAATGGTAGAGATCTTAGACTTAATATTTTCTTAAAAAAATTTAATTTAGATCTTTTTAAACTCGATTTGACTTAGTCATAATAATTATGACTAACCTAGTGGCATGAGTTAGCTCGAATTGTTAGCCACCTCAAATCAAAACTGGATCGACACAAATGGTCAGATAAGTGAGATCGATGGAAGGGATATGCCATTAACTCGACAAGAATGCATTCAGATCGAGTAGCTCTCAACTAAAAATCAATCGATCATATCTACCAGACTTACCTTAGACACTAAATTATCGAATCAGAACCAATTGGGTTAGCTTACAATCTAGACTCGAACCGTAGAGCCAAATTAGATCTTAACTTGATCGAGTCACATCTCAATGTGATTCGATCTTAACCCAAACTTAATCCTATTAGGCTGGTCAAATCTAAGCTTTCTTTGATCCCACCTAACCAACTCTTAATTCAATTTGATTAACCGCTAGATCTAATTGAGCTACTCAAATCTAATTTTATGAATATATCTTAGATCTAAAAATTCATAATTTTTAGACCTAATTAATTTTATAATCTTAATTCTTAATTAAGTTTTGGGTTCATGAACAAAATATGTAATAAAATCTTAGAATTTTAGGATCTAAGATTTTGCAAAAAAATAAGTTTTGATTTTTTATTAAGAATGAACGCGTAGCATCCCTACATATCATAAGAACACCCTATCGAATGGGAGGAGAGAGCCTTTAAATCCTACTTTGTTCTTATGATTGGACGGCCATGGGGAACTCTTTAATGAGAAATATAATTTTTTACTACAAAACTAGTTAGATCATATATCATATATAAAAAGATCTAACTAATAAATATCCTGCATACATCTCATGTATCATCAATATGCATACTTTCAGATCTAAAATATCACATATTAAATCTAAAAAATAAAATTTTAAATTTGATCATATCAAAATTAAAACTATTCTAGACATTTTATAGAACTATTCTATAAATAGTCTAAGCATGCATCTTTCATATCTCATATGAAATAAAATAAAAATTAAAAATTCTATTTTCTATTTTTTAGATCTGATTATAATAATTATAATATTAAAAAAATAGAAATTAAATAGATCTAAAATTATATTTTAAAAAATTAAATATATGATCATATTAGACTACACATAGAACTATTCTATACCTAGTCTAGTCATGCATCTCATACATATTAGATCTAAATGATTTAATTTTTTAAATTTTTTAATTTTAGATCTAATTGCATCTGATGTGACATTTGAAATCTTTTAATATTATATCATAAATAAATATAAAATTAGATCTAAGGTAGATCTAAAGAACTGCTAATGCAGCTCTGATACCAGTTGAAGAAAAACTCTATTTCCTGACACAGGATCATTCAGATCTGATTAAATCTAAAGAAATATTTTAAAAATTTTTATTCTAAGATCATAATCAGATCTGAGATATCTTAGATCTAATTCTTTAAGATCTGATGTTAAGATTAAAAATAAAATTAGATCTAATTAATTTCATATCTTGTATTTTGGGTAATTAGATTATCCTATGATGATCCTGAGCTTCTGGAAGGAGCCACGCACGTGCCTGGCCTCTACTAATATCCACTTAGGTAGGATCTAGAGGTCTTTTCCTCATAAATTTTTTTTCTAAATATTATATCTAAATCTAACTTCAAAAAAAATTTTGAAAGCAGCATGTCCGTCTCACAAATACCGTCGAGTAGATGCTGAACTCTTCATAAATTTGATTGGATCTTCTTCTCAGATTTATTTCCAACCTTTGGCTCTTAGAAGAAGGGGAGAGAGAGGATCAAAGAGGGTGTGAAAGATGGAAGGGGCGACAGCCTTTGGGTATGAAAAATTATTATTTCCATGATGAGCCTTGGTGCAAGGGTTCTTATACAAAAGCATAGCGCCAAGTTAGAGTCCCTCTTTGATCAAAATCCTCATTTATTTGACCATTGGGGCACTTGGACCTGATCTCCATAAAAATCCTTAGATCCCATCTGATTTTGATACCAAAAATCAATCTAGAAGGTGGCAGCATGAGTAGATAAAGAAGAGTCCACTGCGCCTAGGACTCTTCCCTCAAGAGTTTGATCTAAATCAAACTCTATCAAAACTTAGTCTTGACAACTCCAAAAATCACAAAATTTGGTACCCTAATGTATGATTTGTGCTTTATTACATATCCAAAAATTAGATCAAAACAATTTTCAAATAATTTTCTAGAAGTCTCTGATCAAGTGATCCTAAATTCTCTCAATTAGGTCAACTTTTGATGCTAGACCAATTTGACTATGAATGGATTTAACTTCTATAATTAATCTAACTTGAACTTATTCTAGTCAGATAAAAATAAATCCATTCAAAATATAAGAATATGTTAAATCAAATTTGACTTAGTTGCGATGAATTAGAAAGATTACAGAAGGAGAAAGTCAGGCTCAATCGTGTACTAGCACGATTATCTTGAACCTGATTGGATCTAATCCAAATCAATCAAACTGGGTTAGCTTAATTGATGACATCCAGACCCAAACTCTTATTTGTATGATCTAGTTAGATTTAATTCTATATGATAATGAGATATATTGCGATCTCCATCATTGACATCATCAAAATATCTTTCGATGGATCAGAACTTTTCTGATTCATACAATTAGAATGATTGATTATCAAAATCATTCTAATTGCTCCCAAAATCTACCAGTGATATCTAGTAGTATATGGTGGCAATCCATCAGAACTAAAAATAAACCTCTCGATGTAGTTACCTGTGTGATTGGATTCTTCTATCTTGGGCCCCGATAGGATTAGGGTTAAGGTGAACTCGTCAAACCCAATGTCTGTCATATGAATTAATCATTTGATTCGAGTCTAATGTGAAAACTCTAATAGAAACGTTTTCTATCATCTTCACTTTGCCATGGCTATGGTCTTAAGGACTCAATCTCATGATTATCATAGGGCTACTCCTCATCTACTGAGGTAGATAGATCTCCTATTAGTGCAATCCAATTTCTACAATGAACATGCTATAGCCAACATACACCTCAAGGTTTCAAATGGCTAAGAGATCAAGTTATGGTATAGTCAAACTATAATACCCTCAAGGTGAACTATCGATACACCTCTAATCAAAGAACCAGACATATCACTGCAGTATCGAGCCAGTCATTGATGAGAAGGTAGACTTTCTTATAACTACTCGAGGTGGTCATGCTTAGTGCCCTCATTTTCTAACAAGTACCTATCCTCTCGCTTCAATATCTTCACACCATAGACTCAAGATACATCTATCCTAAGAAAGCGATCGTACACCAATCTTTTGGATCGATTACCATCTTCGTGATGATCCTACGGTCGAGAGCTGTTTATGAGTTAATTATGAAAATTCATGTCTCAAATTTTTAACTCATGAAAATATGAATTATCATTATCATTAACTCAAAGGATGTATCATAGATACTTTAAATACATACTATCATAGAAAATAATCTTTTTATTAATTTATAGTTAAAATTATAAAATTATCCTTAGAAGTGTATTACAAGTATTTAGCCAATCTGGCTTCTAAGGTACATATCTAATAGAAGACTCCCATTTAACTTAAATCTAGATTCAAGGATTTTAAAAGACTTTCAATAAGCTCCACGAAATGTATTATAGGCTCAAGCATATATTCAACAAATCTTCTCCCCCTTTTTGACAACATCAAAAAGCTTATGGAAAGGATCAGAGATGTATTATCAAAATCAATGAAAATTCTGATAAATATATTAAATTTAGAAAATTTCAATTGAAGTTCAAGAGGGTATCAAATTTAAACTTTATGGATATTTAATATGAAAAGTAAGCATACAAGATATCAGATTCATATTGATGTCACTCTCCCCCTTTTGAAAATATTTGAATCCTAATTTCTTCAAGATATTTAAGGGATAGAATCTTTTTAGATGATTTAGCATAATTGATATCAAGAAAAATATGTCTAAAGTCAAAATTCTATTTGATTCCAACAATGTAGATTTTTAATTTAAGTTTAAAAATTAGAGCTTTTTAGTTAAAAACATGATATTTATTCTTTTTTTTTCTTAAAAGAAATCCATCAACTTAATTTAGAAAAGATATGTATTATGAATGTATCGACTAAAAGAAATTTGGCAAATGATGTTCTAATTTTGAAAGTCTTCCATATGATAGAACTTAAAATCATATTTACATCTCTAAATGAGTCTCAAGTTTAAAAGAGTGTCAAATTTAGCTTGTTTGTAGCATAGAAAATATTTCAAATTAACTCCAAGTTAACTTCTATTAATTTTTCAAAGAAGTGTAGTAATATAGTCAAGTAGATAAAAAATAATAAGCATATGTGAATCAAAGGATGAAATTGAATTTTTTTAGCATAAGCCAATTTGAATTTTTCAGGACAAAATATGATTTATCACAAGAAAAATTAGGTTTGAAGTATGTTTCAAAATTAGTTAAACTTCAATTAATTATTAAAAGTTTAAACTTCAATATCATTCAAATTATGCAAGTTAAAACTGAAAATTTAGAAGCACGTGAAAGTTTAATGGTATTATGCAATGAATGTTCATTGATACCAACATAAGTCACTTAGTAACTTCAAACAAATCAAAGTATTTCTTCCCTTTTTTTCTTTCAAATTGAACATATTTAACAAGAATTTAGCATTAAAAATTAGATTCATGAGATTTAAATGAATTTTCAATCACATAATTATTTCTTCTTTAATGTTTTCTCCCCTTTTGTTTTACAAACATAGCCACTTTAATAACTAAGTGAAATTTTAAGATCACAAAGCATTGATTGAGTGAGGCAAATCATTAGTTAATTCATATATCAAACAATCAGTTAAATCATTCATTGAAGTCCTAAAATTTATTTCTTTTTATATTAAATATTTTTATTTTTCAATTGTTCTTCCTCTTTACCGAGCATCTTTTAAATTTCATATTATCAAAATTAAATATTTATATTTACTTAAGTTATAATTCTTTAGAATTTGCTTCCCCTTTCTTTTGTAGTAAAAGCCAAATTTAAGGATGTAAAATTATAATAAAACATCAAGCAATTCAATATTGATCAAGGCATCACATTTTTCAAAAGAGAAATATCTTTTTTTTTTATTTACTCCAAAAGTTGTTTACATGACTGATTACATATGAGGTCAAAATGCAAACTTCTATGTTTTGACAAAAAATGGATTGCTAGGAAGCTCTAAGACTACATGAGTAATGTCCTAGCATCCTAAGTGAAGGGATCGGGCTCTAAGAACAGGAATCAGGTGGTGGAGAAGAAGATGGTCCAAAAATTGTAGAAGGCTGGCTAGATGCATCTATCCTCGCAGCAGAGATCTCCTGAATCAGACAAGCAGTCTTCTCTCTGAGCAATGACATGGCCTCTGAGGTGAGTCGCTGAATCTCTGAGCTGACAGCTGCCACGATCCTCGAGGAGATCCTCTCAACCAATAAGTTCTCGTTCAGTCTAGAGTGTGGTTTGTCTGAGCTCTCTGGACGATCCATCGGTGGCTCTGTGGTCTCATAAATCTGCTCTACTAGTACTGCTGGTTCCTCCATCTGAATATCTGGTACTAGAACAATAGGTGGAGCCTTAACTGGATCCTCTACCTATATCTAAGCAACTCAACAAAACCAACAAACACCCTATCTTTCAAAACCCATACGGCACAAGGAGTGTTCGTTGTATGTATCTATGTACATCAGTGCTCTAGAGGTCTCTCCAACAAAATCTACCCCATGCTCCTGAAAAGTCAAAGTCTAGGCCATCCCATAGGGTAGAGAAGTCCTAGATCATCCTGCCACATCCTCCATATATCTGATTATAAGTGCTGAGAGGTTCAGGAGGATCTCTCGAATCATATAGTACGTGAAGAATATGTCTCTTGCAGCTATAAAGTCAAATCTATCGATTTTAAGAAAGAAAATCTAGGTAGAAATGTGATGTAGGAGGCGCATATCAGTAGATAATCGTTTGACACTCACCTCCCCTAAATCACTAATATCCTCTCTCCCTAAAATATATTGAGCCCTTCTGATCTCTTTTCAAGTTTATCAATTTGGCTTCCTTCAGCTCTCATCCACAGAATTCTCCCTAACTTTTCACTATCAAAAATAATTAAAACTCCTTTCACCTCGGATTTAATGACCCCATCTCCACTCTTCAAATTTGAATAAAATTTTCTGACTAGATTTGGGTAGATCAAAATATTTAGGGAGCAAAAGAATTTTCATTCTAGATTTCTAAGTTTTCTTCCAAAATCAAAATCATTTTTCTCTAGAAAACTGAAATCAACATTTCTACCCGTAGAAACCATATGGGAGTTGGTTGCAGATCGTGAAGGAGTACCTCAGGAAGATGAGGGGGCTGTTAGAGATGGAGAAGACCTGGCTGGAGGTGGAGATGGGACTACTGATGATTGGGAAGAGATTCTCTACTCTACATGATGCTTGGAGCATCGTGCATGGACTGAAGATGGAGAAAAAGATTATCTAGTGCTTGGAGAACCCATTCGTGGCCTTCTTTTCCATCGAGCAACCTGCTTCACATGCAACATTTTTCACCAAAATGAGGGAAGGAGGGATTGAAGAAGGATTTAGAGGTTTGGATTTTGTAGTGGAGGGAGTTTGGAGGGGTTCCTATTCAAAGGATCGAATGAAAAACAAAAACAAGAAATGGACGGTTCGGGTTTTAAAAGATCCAATCCCAAAAAAGGGATCAACACTTTGCTTAAAAAGTGTCGACACCTTGAAAGGGGTCGACACTTTTAGTGTAAGGTATCAACACCTTCTCAGAATTATTCCAAGAGAATTTTTTTTTTATTTAGCTTGAGTGTCGACCCCTACAGGGTTTAGGGTCGACACCTTGATTAAGAATCAGTCCAGAGAGGATCCAAATCAAAAAAATTTAATCAAATTTAGATCAAAAAAATATTCAATTGATTTGGGGCTTAAGGATGACATTCAAACTAAATTTGAGATTCAATGATTTAACCAAATAGGATGTGATAATAAATTAAATTAGGAGTATTGAGAAGGGAAACTCTAGATCTAGGCTCTATATATTTGGTTTCAACTAGGAAAGACTTGAAACCTTAGAAAAGACTAAGATGCAATGCAATTTCAAGCATTTGAATTTTATGAGGAGATGATTTATATTCGAATATTATTTTATTTAAGTAATTTTGAGTAAATTTAATAGTTTAACATTTTATGGAGAAATTTCAATTAAATTCAATTTAAACTTAGTTTCTCTTAAAAGCTTAACAATTAAAGGAATTAAACATTTCTAGGTTTATATTCATCAAATATAAAATTGATAAGGGGAGTCTTAAAATATTATGTTGAATATTAAGTTAAAGTGTTTTAACCATGTCATGATATATAGAGGAGAGCATATTATCCTTTACAAACAAAACATTCACAACATGATTTGAATTCATTGCAAGCATCAAAATCAATCAATTAAATATAAAAAGTATTTCAAGCAAGGAATTTTATATGCATGCATATTAATCAAAAGATTCATTCAATCATAAAAATTTTAACAATCATTGATGGTATGATGAGAGAAAGGTTTAGATTATACCAACAATCATCATCCATCATCTTGACATCCAAGGAATCCAAATAAAAATATTTTTCTCTTTTAAGAGTATTAAATCCTTGGCAAACCTGCAAGTTCACTTCACAACTTTTGGTACCCAAGTCATCTTGGGTCCATAGGAGTTAGTATTCAAGATTCCTTTGAAAACCCAAATTTGTTTAATCAAGGTTTGGCCAATTCTTTAAAAATTGCATTCCAAAATCTTGTGGCCAATTTGATTACATTTAAAGTACTTAATAGGATAATTTTTAGTTGAAGCTCTAGTAAAAATATTTTTAGTATTTTACTATTTTCTTGACATATTAAAATCAGTTTCTACTTTATTGAAAATAGCCCCATTGATTTTTACCAAGGATTGAAGATTTTGAAAGCTAATTATAAACTTTTTAGCTATAGGTTTCAAAATTTCAATTTCTCTTCTTAATTTCTTATTTTCTTCCAAGACCTCTTTCTTTTCAATTAAAAAATTTTTGTTTTCTTTTAGAAAAGATTTTAAAATATCATTTTCCTTTTTAAACTCAAGAATTTCTTTATCTAAAGAATTTTTAGATTTAATCAGATTTTCTTTTTCTTTAGCTAAGGAATTCTTTTCTTCCATTAAATTAGAATTATTTTCTTTAAGATCCTTACTTTTCTATCTTAACTTTTTAAATTCATACATTAGTTCATTAAAGGCATCAAGTGAAGGAAAATCCTAATTTTTCGGACCAGGTTCGTTAAGATCTGATCGGATCAAGAGATATATTTCAAAAAATTTTTTCTTTGATCTAAATTAGATCTAGGATATTTCAAATCTGATTTTTATTATTCTAATAATTAAAAAAAATATAAATAAATTAAATTAGATTTAATTTACCTTGATGTAGGATAATCCTATTATCCGTTGATGATCTTGTAAGCAGTAGAAGGTTCTGGATCTAGCCACGCAAGTGCCTGGCCTCTACCAATATCCACTCGAGCTGGATCTAGAGATCCTGTTCTTCTCTATCATGTCTTCAAAAATTAGATCTGAATCTGATTTGGAGGATCTTCAAAATAGCTTTCGAAGATCAGCAATTGTCCTTTGCAGCAGCGCAACCTTCTAGCTTTCTATTGCCTTTTTCTCGCCTAAATTGCACCAACTGAGATCCCAAACTTCTTTGAGCATGGAGAGGTGAGGGGGAAGATGAACTTGGCATGGAGGAGAAAGAGAGAGGCAGCCTTGGGGCGTAGAGAATTGCATTGCTTTTTGAGTTGGGCACAGGATCTTATTTATAGACTATGCGTGATCCAACTCCTCTTCATCCCAACCAATCACAACCCTTTATGAAATCAGATCTAAATCTGATTAGTGGGAATAGAGTCCCTTGGATTCATCCTTAGATGCCACCTAAGACTAGTCAAAGTTGATTCTTAGGAGGAGTCTAATCAGAATCCAATAAGGAGATGGAGTCCCTATCCAATAGGGACTCTTGGGCGCCTCCAGCTTGGGCGCATGCCACCCTTGGCGTGCCGCCCTCCTCCTTGCCAGTTTTTAGTAGGAGGACAAGCCCCCACCAGCTCTCTAATAGGTGCGTGACACGTGGATAGAAGTCAAAGTGTCAATGGTCAACATTTGACTAGTCAAAGGTCAACTTTTGACCAAAGTCAGAGGACAAGAAATGGCAGATGACCAAAAATGGTAGGTATTATCTTACAAAATAAGACAACCTTTTTTTGACCTGGATAGGCTCCAGTCAGACCAAGTAAAGGCCTCTGATTGAGCAAAAACTCCTTTGGCTCAGTCAGGACAACTATTTATGATAGTAAAAGAAGAACATTAGGTTCAATCGAGTGCTAGCATGATTTTCTTGAGCCTAATTGAATCTCATTCAGATTAATTGAACTAGATCAGTTCAATTGATGATCACCCGATTCAAACCCTTATTTGTATGACCCAATTAGGTTAAGTTCTGTATGGTAATGGGATATGTCATGATCTCTATCATCGATATCATCGAAACTCCTTTCGATGGATCAAAACTCTTCTAATTCAAACAGCTAGAATGATCGATCATCTAAATCATTTTAATTGCTCCCAAAATCCACCAGTGACACCTAGCAGTTATGGTGGCAACCCATCAGAGCTGAATGCGAATCTCTTAGTACAGCTATCTGTGTGATTAAGTTCTTCTATCTTGAGCCCCGATCAGATTAGGGTTAAGGTGAACTCATCAAACCCTAGTTTCTATCATATAATGTAATCATTCGATTCAAGTCCGATGTAAAAACCTAAATAGAAACTCTTTCTATTATTTCACTCTGCCATGGCCATGGGCTTCTGGACTTAATTCTTATGATCATCATAGGACTGCTCCTCTACCACCAAGGTGGATAGATTCCATCTTGATGCAATCCAGTTCTTACAATGAACATGCTATAGCCAACATACACCTCAGGGTTTTGAATGGCTAGGAGATCTAGTTATGGTGTAGTCAAACTATAACACCCTCAAGGTGAACTATCGATGCACCTCAGGTCGAAGAACCAGACACACCACTACAGCATCGAGTCAATCATTGACGAGAAGGTAGACTTCCTAATGACTACTCGAGGTGGTCACACTCAATGCCCTCGTTCTCTAACGAGTATCTGTACTCTCACTCTGGTGTCTCCACACCATAAACTCAAGACTCATCTACTAAAGAAAAGCGATTGTACACCAACCTTCCAAATCAATCACCATCCTCGTGATGATCCTATGGTCGGGAGCATTTTATGAGTTAATAATGATTATTCATGTCTTAAATTTTCAACTCTTGAAATATTAATTATCATTACCATTAACTCAAAGGATGTATCACAGACACTAAATACACATATGTGATAGAAAATAACCCATTTTATTGATTATAATTAAAATTATAATTTTGCCCCTAAAAGTGTATTACAAGTGTCAGCCAATTCTGGCTTCTAGGGTATATATATCTAACAATCTCCCACTTATCCTAAAGTTAATTGACTACAAGTCTAAGTCCCATCTTCTCAAGGTGGGCTTCGATCTTTTATTATCCCAACGGCTTTGTAAGTGGGTCTGCCACATTGTCTGCAGAGTTGACTCTCTTGGCCTCGACATAACCCTTTTCGAGGTAATCATGGATGAGGTGGTATCACCACTCAATGTGCTTGGATTTCTGATGAGACCTCAGCTCCTTAGCAAGGGCTATGGTGCCATTATTGTCATAGTATAGAGGAATGGCATCTGATGGCATTACTCTGATTTCTGCAGCAAACTTCTTGTACCAGAATGCTTCCTTCGCAGCTTCTAATGCGCGATATATTCTGCTTCCATGGTGGATATCCTGCTATCACCGTTTGCTTGGAAACTCTTTCAGCTGATAGCTCCACCATGCACACAAATAGACTCCCAGATGTCGACTTTCGATCATCTATATCGGACATGAAGTCCGAGTCTGTGTATCCCTACGCAGGCAGTTTCTTCCGTTACCAAAGCAGCATCATATCCCTTATTTCTTCTCAAGTACTTAAGGATACATTTCATAGAAGTTCAATGTTCTTTCACCTGGATTTGACTAATATCTGCTTGTGACACTCACAGAATGCAGGGCCTATATCAGGTCGTGTACATAGCATGGCATACATAAGGCTTCCTATTGCAAGCATAAGGGATCTTGCTTATGCGTTCTTTCCTCAGGTGTGTAGGGCACATCTTCTTGGAAAGATGAATACCATGTCTGAAGGGTATTAATCCCCTCTTAGAGTTTTCCATACTAAACCTCTTTAGTACTTCCTCTATGTACATCTTCTGTGAAAGTCCTAGAATCATATTTGGTCTATCCCTATAGACCTTAATTCCTAGAATAAAGGATGCTTCACCTAGATCTTTCATGGAGAATTCCTTGGACAACCATATTTTGACTATCGACAACATAGGAATATCATTCTCAATAAGGAGGATGTCATCTACGTACAATACGAGGAAGACAACAGCGCTCCCACTGACCATTTTGAAGACACATGGTTTCTCTTTATTTTTTATGAAACCAAACATTTTGATCACATCATTGAAATGAGTGTTCCAGCTCCGAGATGCTTGCTTAAGTCCATATACGAACCTTTGCAGCTTGCAAACCTTATGATCAGTATCACTGGATGTGAAATCTAGCGACTATTCTATATAGATATCTTCCTCAAGATATCCATTTAAGAATGTTGTTTTCATGTTCATTTGCCATATTTCATAATCAAAATAGGCTGCAACGGCAAGCAATGTGCGGATGAATTTTAGCATAGCCACTAAGGAAAAAGTATCATGATAGTCAATGCCTTCGCATTGACTATAACCTTTTGCCACTAGTCTAGCCTTGAATGTCTTCACATTCCCATCTGCACCAATCTTTCTCTTGAAGATCCATTTACACCCAATAGGTACTATACCTTCTGGTGGATCTACCAAGGTCCAGACTTGGTTTGAGTGCATCGAGTCAATTTCTGACTGCATTGCCTCTAGCCATTTCTCGGAGTCGATATCCGATATCGCCTTATTGTAGATTTTGGGATCATCACCATGAGCACCATTACCTACGAGGAGCATTTCCTCTACTTTCTCTAAAATAAATACCTAAGTATCTTTCAGGGGGACGGGAAACTCTTTCCGATCTATGAGGTGGAGGAGGTAGTGTTCTTATTGGCTCCACCTGATTTCGTTCTAATTGGTCCTTAGCTCGTTGTACTTGTGAGACTTTCTCATCAAGCTTAATCTACTTTTCAATGCCGCTATCTTGAATAAACTATTTTTCAAGAAAGATGGCATGTCGACTCACAATCACATTGTGGTCTTCTAGAATTTAGAAATAGTATCCTAATGACTCTTTAGGATATCCTATGAATCGAGCTCTGAAGGACCTAAACTCTAACTTGTCCGCTTGTTGTTTTTTGACATGAGCCGGACAACCCCAAATTCTAAGATAACTCAGACTTAGTTTCTTACCGTGCCATATCTCATACGGTATGGTAGGAATGGTTTTAGAGGGAACCCTATTCAGTAGATAAATTAAAGTTAACAATAAGTGTCCCCAAAGAAAATCAGAGAGGTCTGTGAAGCTCATCATGGATCGAACCATATCCAATAGAGTCTGATTTTTTCGTTCTGAAACCCCATTGAGTTGAGGTGTTCCTGGTGGAGTCCATTGAGAGACTATGCTATTTTTCTTGAGATAGTCTAGGAATTCCCGACTAAGGTATTCACCTCCTCGATCTGATCGAAGAACCTTAATGGGTTTTTCAATTTGTTTTTCTACTTCATGTCTGAATTCTTTAAACTTTTCAAAAGCTTCAGACTTATGTCTCATAAGATACACATACCCATACCTCGATAGATCATCGGTAAAGGTAATGAAGTAGACAAAATTGCCTCTAGTCGGCACATCAAATGGGCCACACACATCAGTATGTACTAGGGCAAGGAGATCTGTGGTCCTTTCCCCATGTCCTACAAAAGAGAGTTTAGTCATTTTGCCTTGAAGATAAGATTCACAAGTTGGATATGACTCAGAAATCAATGGACTCAATAGCCCATTTTTTTCCAATTTGTTGATCTTATCTTCTGCTATATGACCTAATCTCAGGTGCCATAGATACCCATCATTTGGACTATCCCTAGGTCATTTAGCATTTACATTTTGCTCGATAGTTAGAACAGATACATCAATATGTAGCTGATAAAGACCATTAATAAGAAAACCATTTGCAATTTTATTTCTTTCATAAAGAATGTTATAATGGTCCTTAAAGAAGGTAATCACATAGCCTTCTAGTGCTAAGCATGAAACAGAAATCAAATTCCTGCTAGCTATAGGCACATAATAACAGTCTTTCAAAACTAAGTCCAAACCAGATGGTAATCGAAGAAGGTATATTTCCACCCACCATTGCAGCAACTCTTGCTCCATTTCCAATGCGTAGGATCATGTCTCCATCCCTCAGCCTCCTACTATCCTCAAGATCCTGCATGGAAGTGCACAGATGAGCACTAGAACTAGAGTCAGGCACCCAACTGGATGCAGAAGAAATCATAAGGTTAGACTCAATAACAAGCATACCTCCAGAAGGACCTTCCTTCTTATTCTTCAGGGTGGCCAGGTAAGTAGGGCAATTCCGCTTTCAGTGGCCATCGCTGTTGCAATGGAAACACTTTCCTTTGTCAGCGGCCTTTTTCTTCGGCTCTGCCTTCTTCTTCTTTCCTCCTTCTATCTTCTGCTTTTTCGCATATTTTTTTCTCTTTCTAGAAGATATTTTTTTGGAAGAAGTCCATTTCATAGCAAGAACTGAGCCTTTAGAATCTTTCATAGAAAGCTCAGCGGTGACCAGCATGTTCATTAATTCGGCCAAGGAATTTTGAAGTTTATGCATGTGGTAATTCATGATGAATTGCCCATATGCATCAGTCAAGGATTATAGAATAATATCGTTCTGCAGATCCAAGTCTAACTTCACACCGAGCTTCTCAAGCTCTTCCAAGTCCTTGATCATCATCAGACAGTGATCTTGGACTGACTGCCCATCACGCATCTTAGCCTTAAAAAATCATTTCGTGACTTGATACTTGGCTGCACGACTCTGTTCACCAAACATCTCTTACAGGTGAGCCAACATTTGGCAAGCAGTCTTGATATCTTCATGTTGGTGCTGGAGCTCATCAGACATCGAGCCCAACATGTAATATCTGGCCTTATTATCTTCGTCTATCCATTTTTTAGAGACGCTCTCTGTTCAATGGATGGACGGGCTGGTAAGGTGGGAGGGTCCTGGTCCAATACATGGGTTAACTTCTCAAAATCCCAAAATGATTTTGTAGTTTCTGAGCCAGATCTTTATAATTGGGTCCGGTCAGTCTATGTGTGTCCAAGATATGTGCTAATGGGTTGGACGCAGACATTTTTCTGTAGAGAGTCAAAGATTCTAGTTAGATACTGTAATTATGACTTGACCAATTTATTTAAAAATTTTATTTTTAAATAAATTAGCTTCCACTATTTTCTCGGATCCCTACACTTTCTCTAGTAGAGATGCGAAAATCTCCATGATTAATGATTTCTAGTGGGTGGTGCGGTCTCACCAACTGACTCATCACCTCACCTAATAGTTATTGGTGATGGATTAGCCAATGAGTGAACAACTCTTGTTCAATGATTCTCTAATCATGGTGCACCCAAACTTGGTCTCTAATTCATGAATCTCACCGTATCCAAAATATTGATCCACTCCTTAGTTAAGTCAGACCCACCATTTGCATAGACTGGATTCCTAATTGAGTCTCTCACCGTATCCGAAATATTGAGCCCAACTCATCCTCTAGCCCATAGCATCCAATGCCTAATAGACATGGTTGCATCTTCTCGGTGCAACTGAGCCACTATATCCAATCGAGAACAATCAACCCCAGAAAGGATCCGCACATCTACAATGGTGGAAGACCTCAGACTTAATCTTTTCTTAGGGAGAATTGATTCAGATCTCATTAAACTAGACTTGTCATAGTCATAACAATTATGACTAACCTAGTGGCATGGGTTAGCTCGGATTATTGACCACCTCAAATTAGAATTGAGTCGACAGATATGGCCAGGTAAGTGAGATCGGTGGAAGGGATATGCCATTAACTCATACAAGAATGCATTCAGGTCGAGTAGCTCCCAATTAAAAACCAGTCGGTCGTATCTGCCAAACTTACCTTAGACACCAAATTATTGAGCCAGAACCAATTGGGTTAGCCTACAATCCAGAATCTAACCTCTGAGCCTAATTAGGTCTTGCTTGATCATGACTCGATCTTGACCCAGACTTAATCCTATTAGGCTGGTCAATTTAAGCAATGTTGATCCCATCTAACCAACTCTTGATTCGATTTGATCAACCGCTTAGACCTAATTGAGCTACCCAAGCCCAAACCCAGTATTATGAATATGTCTTAGATCTAAAATTCTCAATTTTAGACCTAATTAATATTTCATAATCTTAATTTTTAATTAAGTAGGGTTCATAAATAAAATATGCATAATAAATTCTAGGGTTTCAGGATCTAGGATTTTGTAGAAAATAAGTTTTGGATTTCTGATTAAGGATGAACGTGCAGCACCCCTACACATCATAAGAACATCCCATCGGATGGAAGGAGAGGGCCTTTAAACTCTTCTTCGTTCTTATGATCGGACGGCTAAGAGGAATGCCTTAATCAGGAACATGTAATACTACAAAATAGTTTTAGATCTATATCATATATCTCATATACAAATTAGATCTAATCATGGCATATTTTGCATACATCTCATGTATCAAATCATGCATATTTTTAGATCTAAATTATCTCATAATAATCTAAAAAATTAGATTTAAATTGATCTTATCAAAATAAACTCTAATCTAGATAAATATGTAGAACTATTCTACAACTAGTCTAGACATGCATCAATCATATCTCATATGATGTTAAAATTAAATAATTTTTATTTGCTATTTTTTAGATATTATTATAATAATTATAATATCAAAAAATAGTAAATAAATAGATCTAAAATATGATTTAATCAAATTAAATTGTAAACATGCAAGACTATTCTATAGAACTATTCTATTTTAGAACTAGTCATGCATATTTTCAATCTTAGATCCAAATTATTTAATTTTAATTTTTCTAATTTTAGATCTGATTACATCTCATGTGATATCTAAAATTACTTATTTTTTAATTAAAATAAATTTAAAATTAGATCTAAACACTTTAGAACCTTGGCTCTGATACCAATTGAAGGAAAATCCTGATTTTTCGGACCAGGTTCGTTCAGATCTGATCGAATCAAGAGATATATTTCAAAAAAAATTTTCTTTGATCTAAATTAGATCTAAAATATTTCAAATCTAATTTTTATTATTTTAATAATTAAAATAAAATATAAATAAATTTAATTTAATTTAATTTATCTTGATGTAGGGTAATCCTATTACCCATTGATGATCCTGTAAGCAGCGGAAGGTTCTGGATCTAGCCACGCAAGTGCCTGGCCTCTATCGGTATCCACTCAAATTGGATCTAGAGATCCTCTTCTTCTCTATCACATCTCTAAAAATTAGATCTGAATCTGATTTGGAGGATCTTCAAAATAGCTTTCGAAGATCAGCAATTGTTCTTTGCAGCAGCGTAGCCTTCTAGCTTTCTATCGCCTTTTTCTTGCCTAGATTGCACCAACTGAGATCCCAAACTTCTTTAGGCATGGATAGGAGAGCGAGAAGATGAACTTCGCATGGAGGAGGAAGAGAGAGGCAGCCTTGGGGCATAGGGAATTGCATTGCTTTTTGAGTTGGGCGTAGGGTCTTATTTATAGACTATGCGTGATCCAACTCCTCTTCATCCCAACCAATCACAACCCTTTGTGAAATCAGATCTAAATCTGATTGATGGAAATAGAGTCCCTTGGATTCATCCTTAGATGGCACCTAAGACCAGTCAAAGTTGGTTCTTAGGAGGAGTCTAATCAAAATCCAACAAGGAGATGGAGTCCCTATTGGACAGGGACTCCTGGGTGCCTCCAACTTGGGCTCACGCCACCCTTGGCATGCGCCCTCCTCCTTGCCAGTTTCTAGCAGGGGGACAAGCCCCCACCAGCTCTTCAATAAGTGCATGACACGTGGACAAAAGTCAAAGTGTCAATGGTTAACATTTGACCAGTCAAAGGTCAACTTTTGACCAAAGTCAAAGGACGAGAAATGGCAAGTGACCAAAAGTGGTAGATATTATCTTACAAAATAAAACAACCCTTTTCTAACCTAGACAGGCTCCAGTCAGACCAAGTGAAGGCCTCTAATTGAGCATAAACTTCATTGGCTCAATCAGGACAACTATTTATGATAGTAAAAGAAGAACATTAGGTTCAATCGAGTGCTAGCACGATTTCCTTGAACCTAATTGAATCTCATTCAGATCAATTGAACTAGATCAGTTCAATTGATGATCACCAGATTCAAACCCTTATTTGTGTAACCCAGTTAGGTTCAGTTCTGTATGGTAATGGGATATGTCATGATCTCTATCATCGACATCATCGAAACTCCTTTCGATGGATCAGAACTCTTCTGATTCGAACAGCTAGAATGATCGATCATCTAAATCATTCTAATTGCTCCCAAAATCCATCAGTGACACCTAGCAGTATATGGTGGCAACCCATCAGAGCTGAATGCAAACCTCTTGGTGCAGCTACTTGTGTGATTAAGTTCTTCTATCTTGAGCCCCGATCAGATTAGGGTTAAGGTGAACTCGTCAAACCCTAGTTTCTATCATATGATGTAATCATTCGATTTAAGTTCGATGTGAAAACCTAAATAGAAACTCTTTCTATTATTTCACTCTGCCATGGCCATGGGCTTCTGGACTTGATTCTTATGATCATCATAGGGCTGCTCCTCTACTACCGAGGTAGATAGATTCCATCTTGATGCAATCCAGTTCCTACAATGAACATGCTATAGCCAACATACACCTCAGGATTCCGAATGGCTAGGAGATCGAGTTATGGTGTAGTCAAACTATAACATCCTCAAGGTGAACTATCGATGCACCTTAGGTCAAAGAACCAGACACACCACTGCAACATCGAGTCAGTCATTGATGAGAAGGTAGACTTCCTAATGACTACTCGAGGTGGTCACGCTTAGTGCCCTCATTCTCTAACGAGTATCTGTACTCTCACTCCGGTGTCTCCACACCATAGACTCAAGACTCATCTACTAAAGAGAAACGATTGTACACCAACCTTCCAGATCAATCACCATCCTCGTGATGATCCTATGGTCGGGAGCATTTTATGAGTTAATAATGATTATTCATGTCTTAAATTTTTAACTCTTGAAAATATAAATTATCATTACCATTAACTCAAAGGATGTATCACAGACACTAAATACACATATGTGATAGAAAATAACCCATTTTATTGATTATAATCAAAATTATAATTTTGCCCCAGAAGTGTATTACAAGTGTCAGCCAATTCTGGCTTCTAGGGTACATATATCTAACATCATGTAGTTCATCAAAAGTAAAATTGGATGAATTTTCAGAATTTACCTCATCCTCCAAGGCCATGAGGCAAAGTTCTCATTTTTCTCTTCCTTATCCGAGCTTGACGAGTCACCACTTTTCAAAAGTTCTAGTAAGGCACTCCTCTTCATCTTTTTGGGGTGCATTTGGTTGTTGGTGGTAATTTTCTTCTCTTCTTTCTCCTTCTTCTTCATGTTTTTCTTTATGAGAAACTTCTTGAACTTTCTTGAAAGAAGCACCATGTCCTCATCATCTTTTTCTTCATCTTTCTCCGACTTGTCACTTTCTTGATAATTCAAAGTAGACTTGAAGGCGATGGTCTTCATTTTCTTTGGCTCTTCTTCATCTTCCTTTTGAGCCATATGCATCTCATGGGTCATAAGAGAACCCATGAGTTCTTCTAGGGATAACTTGGTGAGATCCTTCGCTTCTTGTATTGTCGTCACCTTAGCTTCCTAATCTTTAGGTAAAAACCTAAGCACTTTGCAAACAAGATCATAGTTAAAATAAATTTTGCCTAGGCCATTTAAAGCATTTATAATTTTAGTAAATTTGCTGAACATATCAGAAATAGACTCATGTTTCTCCATTTTGAACATTTCATATTTATGAACAAGCAAGTTAAGTTTAGACTCTTTAACTTAACTTATTCCTTCATGAGTTATCTCTAACATGTCCTAAATTTCTTTAGCCAATGTACAAGAAAATATTCTATTAGACTCATGCACATCTAAGGAACAATAAAGTATATTGATAGCTTTTGCATTCAATTGAGCCATCTTTTTATCAAATTGATCCCATTCTTTTTTCGGTTTGGGATGAGTTATACCATTTACTATTTTTGTGGGTGTGTGTGGTCCTCTAGTTATGATTTTTCACAAATCATAGTCTAGAGCTTGTATGAAGATTCTCATTTTGATTTTCCAAAAGGTGTAGTTAGTGCTATCAAATAGAGGTGGTCTAGAAATGGATTGGCCTTCAACAAAAGAAACACCACTTAGGGTTGCCATTTGATCTTTTATCCTTGACGATTAGATCAATAATTAATAATAGAGCACCTGCTCTGATACCACTTGTTGCCTAGAGGTAGCAAGCCAAGAGGGGGGGTGAATTAGGTTCTTTCAAAATTTTAGCCAAATTAAACTCTAAGTAAATATGTGCTTCAACTTAAGCCAAACTTGAGTGGATGTGAGGTGATTACATTGTGCAACAATGGAAACCAACTATAGTTTAAGCTATACAAGAATTAAAGCAATGCAAAACAAAAATTAAAAGCTAAGTAAAGCAAACAAGAAAGGCCAACACAAATACACAAAATTTTTATAGTGGTTCGGTGCAACCCACACCTACATCCACTGTCCAAGCTTTTCTTGGGAATTCTACTATGATTTCTAGATTATAGTGTATTTATTTTAACTTAGGATCACAAACAAACCCAGTTGGTTTTGCCGGGCTCACCAACCATAACCCTACACCGATAGTTTTCTTGGATTTACTATCAATCCGATTGATTTTAACCTAGGAGTACCAACCACAATCTTTATACTATCTAATTTTTGGATTGGACTAACCTACACCCTAAGTTTCTTTTCTCTAAAAAAACTTGTAAAAAAACAAAAATACAAGTATAAAAATTTAGCTAAAGACTTAGAACAAAAAGAAACTCTTTTTGATATGGAAAGAAGAGGCTGAATGAATGCTCTATGGTAGCTTCTCTTCTCCTTAAATGGTGCTGAGAGATTGCTTGAAGTGTTGTGGTAGATGACTCTTGAATGCCCTCTAAATTTGAAGCTTAAATCTCTCTCTTTTTTCTTATTTTTGAATATTCAATGTAACTCCCTTTTCTTGAATGATTTTCTTTCTTCGATCCTTAATCTTTTTATCCAAAATATTTTTCTTATTGTTTTTATACTTGGGAGTGACTATTGAGTGAGTTTTGCCCATTGGAAAGCTTGGACTAGTCGTTGGAGTGGAGAATGGCCCGTTGGAGAAGTGCAGAAATCTAACCATTATGCTCTATCCCATGCTTAGGATCGACACTTTTCTTTCAGGTGTCGATACTTTTTCTCAGGTGTCAATACTTTTTCTATAGGTATCGATACTTTTTTCTCAGGTGTCGATACTTTTTCTTCAGATGTCAATACTTTCTAAGATTCGAAGATTTTCTGCTCTCTATCTTCTATTTTGTGCAACAGAGGTTAACCCTAGGGTCATCCTCTGGCACAGGGGCCGACCTAGAGGTCGTCCCCTCTACGTGTCAGTCCATGCCAGTGCGTGCTAGAAGTCTGAGATCGACACCTTTGCTCTTGGGGTCGATACCTAAATTTTTTAAATTTTAAAAGCTTAAATTTTTTACCTCATTTTAGGATAGGGGTCGACACCTTTAGCCTTAGGATCGACACCTTTAGCCTTGGGGTCGATATCTTCAAGTTAGAAACTCAACATTTTTTTTATGAAGCCCTCGACTTGGTGATTTTGTGTAGATCTTTTCTTGGATTAATTTTATAATTTAAATACTTAAAAAGATCTACATCTACTCATGAAATATATGGTTAAATATTCAAATACCTAAGATTTGGCAATCATCAAAATTAATCATAGGATCAACAAAAAAATATAAGAAGAAGGACACAAAGAAGAATAATTACTTTAAAGTCTATGGCTAATGAAAATGAGTACTATAAGAAAATAGTGATTTTGCGATCGATTTTATGATCAAATTTTTTGATTTAAATTTTCGATCGATTTTGCAATCAAATTTTTTTTTGATCGATTATTAAAAAAATTAATATAGCAACCAAAAAATATTGATTATAAAATTAAAATTTCATAATCAATTTTGCAACCAAAAAGCTGGATATAAAAATAAATTTATAAAATATTAATTATTCAAAATTTTGGGATCAATTTTGTAATCAATTTTTTGATCACAAAATTTTACAACCAAAAAATCATTGCAAAATATTTTAATTATTTTTTAAAATTATTTGTAAAATAAATTATAATTTTGGTTGAAAAATTTTATGATTTATTTTTTAATCACAAAATTAATATTTTATAACCAAAAAATTGGTCGCACACTCAAAAATTTTGTGATCGATTTTTTGGTCACAAAATAATATTTTGCAATCAACCTTTTAATCATAAAATTTTACTACCAAAAAATTCATCAAAAATATTTTAATTATTTATAGAATAAAAAATAATTTAAAAATTTTATAATCAATTTTTTGTCATAAAATTAATATTTTATAATTAAAAAATTGATCATAAACTCAAGAATTTTTTAGACCAATTTTTTGGTCGCAAAATAATATTTTGCAACCAAAAAATCAGTCATAAAATATCTTCATTATTCATAGAATAAAAAATAATTTAAAAATTTTTTGATCAATTTTTTGATCATAAAATTTTGTAATCAAAAAATTGATTGTAAAATATTTTAATTATTTATAGGATAAAAAATAATTTATAAATTTTATGATTTACTTTTTATCATAAAATTAATATTTTACAATCAAAAATTTGATTACAAACTTAAGAATTTTATGATCAATTTTTTTATCATAAAATTATATTTTACAACCAATATTTTAGTCATAAAATTTTGCAATCAAAAAATTGATCATAAAAATTTTAATTATTTATAAAATAAAAAATAATTTAAAAATTTTATGATCAATTTTTTGGTTTCAAAATTAATATTTTATAACCAAAAAATTGATTGCAAACTCAAGAATTTTGCAACCAATTTTTTGGTCACAAAATTATATTTTACAACCAATTTTTTTATCATAAAATTTTGCAACTAAAAAATTGGTCATAAAATATTTTAACTATTTATAGAATAAAAAATAATTCAAAAATTTTATGATCAAAAAAATAATATTTTGTCACTAATTTTGCAATTGATTTTTTGATCTCAAAATTTTGCAATCAAAAAATCGATCATAAAATATTTTAATTATTTTTAATTAAATATTAAATATAAAATAATTTAATAATTTTATGATTATTTTTTTGGTTACAAAATATTAATTTTATAATCAAAAAATTGATCATAAATTTATTTATATATTAAAAATAATTAAAAATTTTGAAATTAATTTTTTAATCATAATTTTTTTAATATTTTGCATCCAAAAAATCGATCACATATATATTTTATACTTAAATAATTTTTTTCTATTTTTTTCTAAATATGATATAATTTTAAAATTTAAAATTTATCCTCATAGTTTATTATCTAAATAATTATCATTAAAATATCATCAAAAAAGATCATCTCGATCTGATTGCCCTTGCTATGTCTATCTATAAAATTTAATTTCGACAGCCACGAATGACCATATAATGATCTAATAGATAGAGACCATCAATAGATCCAAAAACTTATAATGAAAATCTTAGTAATATTTATAATATACTATCAAAATTTTATTTCAATCAAACATCATTATCATAGTCAATTTAGTGTGGAATGATTTAGATTGTTAAATAAGAAATGAGTGATCAAAAGACCAAACAACATTCGATTATAAGATAATATTTTAGATAAATGATCTTTACTACTACTTTAATCATTTATATAGGGATAATCATAAAATCTAAATCGCATTTATATAAACCATCCATATTAAACAAATCTTACAAAAGCACAAGTATAATTACTTAAGAATCAGTATCAAGAGATATATAGTTTTGGTTAGTTCATAAATGCATTGTTTGAACTTTATGATCAACACCATATAAATAATTAAAATAGTTGCAAAGATCATTTATCCAAAAAATTACCTTTTAATTGGATGTTGTTTGGCCTTTTGATTATTTATTTTTTATTTAACAATATAAATTATTTTATGCTAAATTGATCATGATAATGATATTCGATTAAAGTAAAATTTTGATAGTATGCTATAAATATTACTGAGATCATCATTATAAGTTTTCAGATCTATTAGTGGTCTCTATCTATTAAATCATCATACGATCGTTCATGACCATCGAAATTAAATTTTATTGATCGATATAGCTAGGGCTACTGGATTGAGGTCGTATTTTATGATGACACTCTAATGATAATATTTAGATAATGAACGATGAAGATAGACTTTAAATTCTAAAATTATATCATATTTTAAAAAAAATTAAAAAAATATATTCAATTATAAAATATATTTATGATTGATTTTTTGGTTAAAAATATTTAAAAAAATTATAACCAAAAAAATTGGTCATAAAATTCTTAAATTATTTTTTTAATCTATAAAAAAGTTTGTGATCAATTTTTTGGTTGCAAAATATTAATTTTATGATCGAAAAATTGATCATAAAATTTTTGCATTATTTTTTATTTTATAATTATGTTTGCAACCAATTTTTTGGTTGTAAAATTTTTTAAATTTTTTGTTACCAAAAAATTGATTGCAAATTTGAATTTTAAAAAAAATTAATTGGCACCTTGTTTTTAGAGATCGATTTAGCAACCGATAAATTAGTTGCTGAATCTTCATTTTTTTGGTAAGAAAAGAAAAAAAAATCTTCATTATTGTTTGCGACTGATTTTATGGTTGTAAAATTTTCTTAATCTTTTACAACCAAAAAATTGATTGTAAATTTAAATTTAAAAAAAAATAATTGGCATCTTTATTTTTACAAATTGATTTAGCAATCGATAAATCAGTTGCTAAATCTTTTTTATTTTTGATAGAAAAAGAAAAAAATTATTATTTATGATTGATTTTTTGTCAAAAATTTTTTTAAATATTTTACAACCAAAAATTGGTTGTAAATTTGAATTTTGAAAAAAAATAATTGGGACCATTATTTTTATAAATCAATTTATCGATTGCTAAATTTTTTTTTAAGAAAAGAAAAAAGAAACTTCTTTATAACCCCACCATAGCCACCTCCGAACCCCATCTTCCCCTACCCAGCCTGCCTGCGATGGCCCACCCTCCCCTCCTCAGTGACCACTCGTAATGCCCCTACCGATAATCACCCATGATGGCCTCCCCTCGCCAACCCACCTGTGATGGCCCCCCTCCACTCCTCGATGACCGCTCATAATGGCATCCCCTCACCGACCTACCCATGATGGCTCCTCTCCCCTCCTCGGCAATCGCTCGTGATAGCCCCCCTCCCCTCTAGCCTCCTCTCGTCGGCCTATCTACAATGGCCCATCCTCTCTCCCTCCAGCTTCCCCTCGCTGACCCACCCATGATGGCCTCCCTTCATTCTTCTCCTTCCTTCAAACCTCCTCTCTTTCTGCTTGCCACCACCTACCGCCTACCTCCACCATCTGCATGCTCCCCATTGTCACCAACATCAACACCACAACCAAATTTTATTTTAAATAATAATATAAAAATATATAAAAAATAAAAATTTTATTATAAAAAATAATATAAAAATAATAAAATATAAAACAAAAATTAAAGAATGATTTTGTAATCAATTTTAAAAATTAAAATATTATAAAAAATAAATTATGATTGATTTTATAATTAATTTTTTAATTAAAAAATTTAAAAAATAATTAGTGATCAATTTTATTAATAAAAAATATTTTTTATAAAATTAGTGATCAATTTTATGATTAATATATTAATTAAAAATTTTTTAAAATAATTAGTGATTGATTTTTTAATTAAAAATTTTATAAAATAATTAATGACTAATTTTATGATCAATTTTATTAATAAAAAATATTTTTATAAAATTAGCTATTTATTTTGCTATCAATAAATTAATTTACAAAAATTTAAAAATAATTAATGACTAGATTTATAGTCAATTTTTTAATTAAAAAATTTTAGAAATAATTAATGATCAATTTTATAATCAATTTTTATTAATAAAAAATATTTTTTATAAAATTAATGATTGATTTTAAAATTGATAAATTAATTAAAAAAATTAGCAACCAATTTTATGATTGTTAAATTAATTAAAAATAATTTTAAAATAACTAGTAACTAATTTTATGATCAATTTATTAATAAAAATATTTTAATAAATTTAGCAATCAATTTTAAAAAATAAAATATTATCATATTTAAATTATTATTTATTTTTTGATCTCTAAATCGATCATAAAGTTTTGTAATCAATTTAAATTAATTTCAAAATTGATCATAAAATAAATTAATAATTAATTTTTATTATTTTATAATTGATTTTTTTATCGCTAAAATCCTATTTTCTAGTAATGAAGGAAAGTGATACATTGAAGGAGAATGATAATGATGATGAAATAGCCATGATTATAAGAAGATTTAAAAGATCAATGAGAAGAAAAATATATGGCCCCAAAAAGAAAGAAATTAGTAAAAGAGAAGGAAGCAAAGAAAAAAATGGAGCAACCAGCACTATGCTATGAATGCAAAAAATCTAGATATTTTAGAGCCAACTATCTCCTAATCAAAAACATCATTAGAAAATTAAAAAAAAAAAAGCATTGATGGCTATTTGGAGTAATGATAAAGATACAAGCCCCGAAGTAGAAGAATCAAAGGAAGAAAAGGCAAACTTTTACCTCATGATGCATGAGAATAAGGTAAACACTGAAAACTATAATAATTTTACTTTTGATGAGCTGCGTGATACTTTTTATGAGCTGATTAATGATTTTAAAAAGCTTTCTCTTAAAAACAAAAAATTTTGAAAGTTAAATCATTCCTTGATTGAAGAAAGAGCAAATTTTTAAAAAGAAAATATTTCGAAAGAACAAAATGATTTCATTGAAAAGAATAAAAGTCTTTAAAAGAAAGTTGATTATTGGTGTGAAATTTGGTTGATATCGGATTATGCTGGAGCTGAAGAAGATGAGGTCGCCGCGATGACCTGCAAAATAAAGTTCTGATCGGAGTCGGAGATGGTGGCTTTGGTAGGATCCTTCGACAATCAAGTTAGCTTTTCTGACCAACCAAAATAGAGTACTCAGGAGAATTGAAACACAATTTTTAGCTCAGAGAGAAAATGTATTGGGAGGATCCCTTATATACGTGGAGCCTATAACAAACTGATGGTGACAGCCGTAACTACCTGGTAGTGGACCATTCGGGGTCATGTGGAGTTTGTTATGAAGGGTAGTGTCTGTTGTCGTGACGTGCCAGCTTATTGGGATTTGATAGCTAAAGTATGAATGTCTCCGTGATTGCCTAAATGTTGACTGATATTCACTATATCGAGAATTGGTTCCGAGGTCCTTCCATGGATAGAAAGAAGTTTGACTAGAAAGAGCCCATTGGATTACTAGAGAAAGTTCGGAAGGAGTTTGACTAGAGGAATCCAGCTAGAGGGAGTCTGGTGGGAAGAGGTCCAGTTGGAGGGAGTTTGATGGGAAGAGGTCTGGCTAGAGAGAGTTCGATTAGGAAAGTTTGGCTCAAAGAAGCTCGATTGAAGAAGTTCGGCTCGAAGAAGCTCGATTGGAGAAGTTCAGCTCGAAGGAGTCTGGCCTGTCCTAGGGCTAGACACCAAGCTGAACTTCGGCAGTCACCTCTTTGTACTTCCTTCCTTCGACTTTCAAACTTGGGAGTAGGGAGATTAGTATTAGGGTTAAACTCGCTCCTACCAAAGTTCAGCTTGGTGTCTAGCCCCAGGATAGGCCGAACTTCTTTTGAGCCAAACTTCTTGAATCGAGCTTCTTCAAGCCAAACTTCTCGAATCGAGCTTCTTGGAATCGAATTTCTCCAATCAAGCTTCGTTGAGACAAACTTCTCCAATCAAACTCCCTCCAGCCGGACCTTTTCCCATTGAACTCCCTCCAGCCGGATCTCTTCCTACCAGACTCCCTCCAGTCGGACCCTTCTAGTCAAACTCCTTTCGGACTCCCTCCAGTAGCCCAACTGGCTTCTTTCAATCGAACTTCTCTTTGTCCATGGAAGGACCTCGGCACCAATTCTCGATACAGCGAATATCAGTCAACATTTAGGCAATCGCGGAGACATCCAAACTTCAACTACCAAATCCCAATAGGTTGACATGTCACGACAATAGACACTATCCTCTGTATCAAACTCCACATGGTTCCGAACGGCCCATTACCAGACAGTTACGGTTGTCACTATCAATTTGTTACAGGCTCCGTCTATATAAGAGATCCTCCAGATACATTTTCTCTCTAAGCTAAAAATCTATTTGAATTTTTTGAGCACTCTATTTTTGTTGGCCAGAAAAGATGACTTGATCATCGGAGGATCTTACCGGAGCCACCAATTCTGACTTCGGCTAGGACTTTATTTTGCAGGTCATCGATGGCGACCTCATCTTCTCCAGCTCTAGCATAATCCAGTGTCAATCAAATTCAGCACCAACATTGATAAATTAAAGCCAATTATTGATAGATTTACTCTTAGTTCTTATAATTTGTAAATACTTTTGAAAAATAAAAAAATATTTTTGATAAAGCTGGCTTATGCTTTAATACTTCAAACAAATAGAAATTTTTGAAAAATGTGTTTGTAAAGCCTAGATTTGAAAGGCATGTTATTACTTGTTTTCAATATAATAAATTTAGTCATAAATCTGTTGATTATAGTGTGCTTAAATTTTGAAATGTCAAAGTGAAGCAAATTTGGATTCTAAAAGGAACCATTGTAACTAATCTTAAAGGATCCAAGAAAGCTTGGATACCTAAAAAAACTTGATTCATATTTTGTAGGTGTGCTTTGCATCCTTTAAGACAAAAAGAAATTGGTATCTAGACAATAGATGCTCAAGACACATGATTGGATATAAATCTTAATTTTTCTTACTTAAAATCAAAGATGGTGGAGTTATTTTTGGAGATAATGGTAAAGACAAAATTATTGGTCTTGGTAATATAAAGTCACTCCTACTACTTATATTGAAAATATTTTACTTGTTGATGATTTAATGCATAATTTACTTGGTATTATTCAATTATGATAAAGGTATTAATATTTTTTTTAAAAATCTTCACATTATATTATGACTAGTTCCACTAATAATGATATTAAATTCATAGAAAAAAGAAATGAAAATATTTATTAGATAGATCTTGATGATCTTTCCAAGAATAATGTAGAATATCTAGTTGCTATGAATGCCAAAGTCAATGAAGCTAGTTGGATTTGGCATAATGACTAGGTCATACAAGTATGGATTCAATTACTAAATTGATTAGAAATGATTTAGTTAGAGGTTTACCAAAAATTGATTTAAAAAAGAATAAGGTCTGTAATACATGTCAATTAGGTAACAAAAAACTAGATCTTCATTTAAACCAAAGAATATTGTTTCAACTACAAGGCCATTGAAATTATGGCATATGAATTTCTTTGGCCTATCAAGACTACTAGTTTTGGTCGCAAGTGATTTGGTTTTTTTATTATTAATAATTTTTCTTAATTCACTTGGATTTTATTTCTTGCATACAAAGATAAAGCTTTAGAAGCTTTTGCAAAATTGTTTAAGAAAATTACAAATGAAAAAGATTGTATTTTTTAAAAAATTAGAAGTGATCATGATATGAAAATTAAAAATTAAGCTTTTGACAAATTTTATTTTAAAAATGGCATCAATCACAACTTTTTTGCATCTAGGATATCTTGACAAAATAGGATAGTAGAATAGAAAAGTAAGACTTTGCAAGAGATGGCACGGACCATGCTTTGTGAAAATAATCTACCAAAGTATTTTTAGATGGAAATTATAAACACTGTATGCTATATGCTAAATCGAGCATTGATTAGATCTATCTTAAAGAAAACCCTCTATGAGCTTTATAAAAGAAAGAAACCAATTATTTCTTATTCCAATGTTTTTAGTTGTCAATGTTTTATTTTGATTAATTGTGAGGATAAACTAGTAAGTTTGATGCAAAATCCAATGAAGGTATTGTTCTTAGTTACTCTTCATCTAGCAAAGCATATAGGGTATTTAATAGAAGTAGTAGGAGAATCCATTCATGTTGTATTTGATGAGACTAATATTTTTTAATCAAGAGAAGAACATGTAGATGATGATGTAGGTACTCTTAAAAGAAGATGAAGAAAATGTCATTAGAAGACACTCTTTCTCAGGATCAAGAAGAAAGGAGCAAGAACAAGAAGAAGAGAATGAAAAAATTCATGAGCTACCAACCACTATACATCATAGTACAAATGGTTTACCAAAGGAATGAGGATATGCTCATAGCCATCCTAAAAAACTCATTATAGATGATCCATCATAATGTATAAGGACTGGAGCATCAATTAGAGAAGCATTGAATCATTTTGCATTTGTTTCTCATATTGAACTGAAAATAATTTTTGAAGCTAAAAATATACTAATTGAATTATTGCTATGTATGCAAGAAAATTTAAATCAATTTGAAAAAAATAATATTTAAAAGTTAGTTAAAAGACTTAAGAATCATCCTATTATTAGTATAAAGTGTGTTTTTCAAAATAAACTTGATGAGCAAGGTAATATAATTAAAAATAAGACTAGATTAGTTGCATAAGATTACAATTAAAAAGAAAAAATTAATTTTGATGAAATCTTTACATCAGTTGCTAGACTTGAAGTTATTAGATTGTTCTTAACATTTGCAAGTTTTATAAATTTTAAGCTTTCTCAAATAGATGTTAAAAGTGTATTTTTAATAGATATATTATAAATGAAGTTTATATATAACAAGCTTTAGACTTTAAAAGTCATGAATTTTTCAAATCATATTTTTGAATTAAACAAGATTTTGTATGGTTTGAAATAAACTTCTCATGCATGGTATGATTATTTGAGTAAGTTTTTGCTTAAAAATGATTTTAAAAGAGAAAACGTTGATGCTACTCTTTTTATTAAAAAAATTAAATATTTTTTTAATTATTTAGATTTATATTGATGAGATAATATTCAATGCTACTAATAAGCTTTTGTATGAAGAATTTGTAAAGTTAATATAAGAAGAGTTTGAGATGAGTATGATAAAAAAATTGACCTTCTTCCTTGGACTCCAAATCAAGCAATCAAATAAGAGGATCTTCATCAACCAAAGTAAATGAAGGAAATTTTAAAGAAATTTGGTGTGGAGATTGTCAAGGGTATTGGTACCCTCATGAGCTTAAATTATAAGCTTGTTCAAGATGAAAAAGATAAAGTAGTGCATCCTAAGCTTTATAAAGGTATGATCGAATCTTTAATTTACTTAACAGCTAGTAGGCCTGGTATTATGTTCAGCATATGTATGTGTGCTTGTTATCAATCTAATCCGAAAGAATCATATGTGATCGTTGTTAAATAATTTTTAGATATTTGATTGATACTCAAAATATTGGTTTATGGTATTCTAAGCTATCTTCTTTAAATTTGATTGGTTATTCTAATGCAGACCTCACTGGATGTAGATTAGATAGAAAAAGCACAAGTGGTACTTATCAATTTCTAAGCATTAATTTAATCTCTTGATTTACCAAGAAATAAATATATAATGGTTGGAAGTTGTTATGCTCAAATCTTATGGATCAAACAACAACTAGAAATTTTTGGTATTATTTGTAACAAAATTCTTATTAGACATGATAACACTAGTACTATTAATTTAACTAAAAATCCAATTTAGGATTTTAGATCAAAGCATATAAAAATTCAGCATCATTCATTAGAAATCATGTGCAGAATAACAATGTTATTCTTGTATTTGTTTTTACTGATAATCAAATTGCTAATATGTTTACTAAGCCTTTAAATGAAGAAAGATTTTGTTTGATTAGAAAAGAATTAGACCTTTATGATCCTTATAGTTGATTTGTTAGATTTTATTCAAATTGCTTTTTTGAAGTTCAATTCATTGAATTTATACGTATTTCAATATATATTTGAATGTGTGTTTAAATATCAATTTAATTGATTTTGATGAGCATTAAATGAGGTATGATTAATTGTATTATTTTTAGCAACCTTAGTTTTAAAACTTTCTCTATGCCATTCTAAGCCGGCTAACCTAAAATCTTAGTCGATCCACTATTAGCCAACTAACCTAAAATTTTAGTCAACCCACTCTGAGCCGACTAACCTGAGAACTTAGTTAACCTAGATGTCGGGATCTAGTTTTTAAACAAAAGTACTAAGGAACCCCATTCATTGTTTCATTCCTGTTCTCTTAGTTCTTCCTTTCCAAAACCCTTACCCCACCAAATCTTATTTTGCATTATCATTTTCCATTGATCTTTGGTGGGTTTTGGCTTGCAAATGGCTCCTATGAAGTATCTTGCTTAGCAAATGAAGCGTAAAGATATTATAATGGAAGAATCTCCAAGCCCTAGAAGGACAAGGTATGCATGGCAAGTCTAGCCTAGAATATCTTTGAACAAAGGAAGTTGCTCAAAAATAGAGAGAATCACTTTTGGTATGCATGGCATGCCTCTGAGTTGACCAAGATAGAAGCTTAGCCGATCCAGTCTCAATTTAAGAGAAAAGATAGATAAATATAAAATTCAGACTTTTCTTTATCCGACCAAGTATTCTTTTGAGCCAACCAAGATAGGGTCATAACCAACTTACATAAATGGATAGCCAACTTAGTCTCAAACTCAAGTTGAAGACAAAAGAATGAAGATTTTAGACATCCTTCGGAGTTGATCATGAAAACAAGATAACCGACCAAGACAGATGCTTAGCCGACTCAAAAAAAGGGGTTAGTTGACTCAGTCTCAAAGGCAGAAGAAGATCAAAAGTAGTAAAAATTCATAAGTTCTTTAAGCCAACCTAAAAAATAAGTTAGCTGATTAAGAAGATATTTGAGCCGACGTAGTCTCAGATAGACAAATAGATAGAAAGCAGAAAAATGAACACCTATTCCTGAGCCAATATAGAGTTTTACTTAGTCGACTTAGCACTTTATTTTAGCCAACTAAGATTTTGGATGAACTAACTTAGAGAATTCTAATAGCATAATGGCTAGTTTTTTAGAATATTTCAAATGGCCATATTTTGTGTTAAATAGTTATTTTTGAGCTTCCAATGACTAGAGGATTAATTGTAGCCATTTTTGAAGCCATAAATATGGAGAATTCAAATTAGGAATATAGCTATTAAATTTATTGATGGAAACATTTAACCTATTAGAGAGAGAGGAAGGACATCCTAAGAGCTTTCAATTTTCATCTTCCCATATTTACTCAAGACAAAAGAGAGTAAGTGTGCATTTAATTAAGCTAACAACTATGGGAAAAAGCATTCAAGTCTCTATGGATCCTCTCTTAGCATTCAAGAAAGAAATCAAAGCATTCAAGAGCTCAACCACTCCAATTTCCTCAAGAGCTTAAAGATTTTATTCTCAGTACCAAAAATTGCATATTGTAAGGTTTTAGTTGATGAGCTAGGGAAAACTAATTAGGTTGATTGTGAGCCTAAGAAAATAATTAGTTATAAGGTTTTAATTGATGAGCCAGGAAAACCAACTAGATTGATTGTGAGTTTGAGAAAACAATCAGTTGTAAGATGTTGGTTGGTAAGTCTAGAAAAACTAACTAGATTGGATTATGAATCCATGAAATTAATCAAATTGTAATCTTGTAGGATTATAGTTGAAATTTACAACTAGAAAAACTAAATGCTTTGGAGTTTCTTTCACGCAACATATTTCTGTTCGTTTATGCTTATGAAATGGCTAGAAGTAATTTCTTTTATTACTCTTAACCAAGGCATTTCTTCTACCTTCCTTCCGAAGATAGTCATGTGCTTTGTAATATTTCTCCTTCTCCAGTTTAATGCTAAAATTTCAATTGGTCTTTATGATGGTAAGGAGCTTCCATGTACATTTTTCTTGCATAACTTCAATGTTGCATATCCACTACCTATGATGCTATCTTCTCTTCACATTTTGGAATTCTAGCTAGATCATCACCACACATTGTGGCTTCCCCTTTGACTCTTATCTCTTTTTAATGTTTCTGACTTAATATAGGGTTCTGCGAGGAGTAGTTACTGTATTGCAATTTTGATCAACTTTCAACAAAATAGTAGCCTTACAGGAGACAATTTTGGATCTTCTTTGCAGTTACCATCTTCACTTCTTCTACTTCTTAATGTTGTTATTTTTGGTTACTTGGTTCTCTTGGACAACTTATAGGGTCACTTCTTTATAATCTTCTCTACTATATCTACAACTATTTTTCTTGTCTTTAACATCAAACGGTTGTGTGTTGTATGTTAATCACTTTCTCCTTTATATTGTTTATGTCCATCACTTTTATCTTTTATGTACTAATGCTTATCCACTTACCAAAAAAAAAAAATCTGTATTAGTAGTTTATATACAATCCTTATATAGAAAAATTTCTTAAACAACTAAGATCTTTATGGCAGATAATTTTTAGTATTTTATTTTTATTATATTTATATTATATATATGAGATATATACATATACACTAGGGATATCAATGGGTAGGATAGGATATGGATCTTGTATTGTCGTCCATAATGTTCCAGGCATCACTTAGCTCTGACACCAAATTATAGACCCATGATATCGCTTGAATGCCAATCATCCTTGACATCACAAGCATCCCGATACCATGTTGCGGAAGCTCCTAATCTTTAGCATGGACCTGAAGAAACCTGTGACGTTCTCTATGGGTAGCACACCACCGATCCTCCACCTGAATCTATGATGGAGAACCTCCCTCCTTGGGCTTAAGGGAGATGCCCTCCTTCTCTAGAGCTTCTTCAAGAACCCTAGGGCGGCAACTCTAAAGAGAAGAGAAGAAGAGAGTTGAGAGAGAAAAGGTCTATATTGATTCTAACCTTGAAAACCCTAATACAACCTATATATTTATACATAGCCATTAGGCTCGACCAAAAAACTCCCCAGCTAATCCAATACATGAAAGCACTCACCGAGCCCATGTACACCTATGTCTTCCATACTCTCATCCTCTGGATCTAGACCCAACCCATACATGAATTAGCCACCTTAAGACCTCTCAAATTAGGCCTTAAGACTCCTAGAATCAACCCAAATTCTAGTCCAAAATAGACCCTCGCGTAACTCTGCCTGCACACTAAGCCGACTTAATCTCAGCACTAAGTCAGCTAAGTTTCACTAGGTCGGCTCAGTCTAAAACTGAGCTGGCCCAGTCCTGTGCCGTGCCAATAGTTTCGAACGCACAGCTCTCTATTTTATCTGTGCACTGAGACTTAGCCGATCTAATTTTGGACTGAGCTGGCTAACCTACAGAAAATCTTTTTTCTACAGTCTTGATTCTCCGACTTTGATTTCTTGCTTCACCTTGTATCCCAGATCTCAAAAGCACCAACCAAATTTCTGGAATCTCCGAAGCCAACATCCTAACTCCTTCCGTGGCCTTCCAAGGCTTGGGAGCACCATAAATCCTCACAATCTCCACCTTGGTGCCCCAAGCCTTGGAAAACCCCTCAGCAATGACCTCCTGCATGATTCAGCTGTCACTGCACACTCGACAGCCCCTATGCAAATATCACCTCCATCAATCCTCTTCAACTATTGTGCACCTTTGATGCCTTTGGGATGACCACCTCCACCGCTGAAGACCTGTGCTTGCTTCTTGGCACCACTCTAAAATTGTAGGATCCCTTCTGCTTAGCAGCTGTATCACTTTTTCTAAACTTTTCTAGAGAACTTACAGCATTTCTGCACCAACACATGATGTACTACTTGACACGATCTCCTCAGAGTTACGCCTGTCTACCTGCGCGCGTCGCTCCACCTAAAACTATGCATCACCGATGCTCTGAACTCATGCTAAATTTTTTCTCCACTTGTGAAGCCACCACTGCGGAGCTCCACCTATATCCCAAGTCCATCTGATGCCGTAGAAGTTGACTCTATCATCGAGTCCCTCGAGGTCAACCACTCAATGCTGCACTATTGAGCCTATCGCTGTACCTCGAACATCGTTGCTTCTCCTTTGAACCCTCCATACTTTGTGGCCCTCTTCGAAGCCATCTCGGATACCTTCATAACCCGTAGGCACCTTTGAAACTTAAGAGCTCATCCAATTCTTCTAAAACCAGCGACTAAATCTTAGGAAATTCCATCCTAGTCTTTCTCTTCTACCCCACACCAGCCATCACTTCAGTTACGCCAGGAGAACCATGCTCTACTTGAACTGTGACTCTCCCTGGTGCCTCTATAGAAGAAATCTGATCCATGATACTCCTAACTGCTTGAGACCTCCTCTAGCGCTCTCTAAGACCCCCTGGATCTTTCTGAGACCTGCATTCGATCTTCTTGAGATACCACTAACACTCTCTACTGAGATACACTCCTCGATTGTTGCACCATCGAGCCTCTCTCAGCTCCTATGCCTCTAGAGTAGCACTCTTGCAGCACTCCAGCACTTTCTGACTCATCTCCGCATCGCTCTACAGTCGTCCAGCCCTAACCTACTGGACCTTCATGGATCATCCATCTCCATCACTCTCAAGGCTTCATAAATCCATGCTCTGGTTGAACCACTGAATATATCTTCGACTACTTTTTCACCTTTCAAACATCGAAGGACGTATGGTTGCTTCTTCAACCTTCCTTCAACCATTACCCCTTGGAAAACCTCTCTTCAACAGTCCTATACTATCCATCTTTCTAGAGAATTCTGATGCTCTCTACTAAGATACCTCCCTTGACTGCTGCATCATTGACGCTCTCTCAGCCCTACATCTCCAGGAAAGCACTACTACAACGCTCCAGTGCTTCCTGCCTATCACATAACCGTCATACACCCTAGCCTTTCCACCAAGACTGATCATCAAATCATGCACCAAATCCTTTCACCCCAAGAAAATCTCTTCTCGTTAATCCTCTCAACCTCCACCTTCAACCCGCTACTCCTGGTCAGCCAAACTACAGTAATAACAAAGATAGATTTGAGACATACCATGAAATTCTTGTATAAATTTTTTATTTCATCTTGTATGACTTCTCCTTTCCTTTCATGTACCATCAGGCTCTGAAATTTGGCTCTTTCACTCACCATCAGGCTTTGAAACCTGACTTTTTTATGCACCATCAGGCTCTAAAATTTGGCTCTAATACCATATTATCATCCACAATGTTTCAGGCATCACCTAGCTTTGATATCAAATTATAGACCCATGATATTGCTCGAACGTCAATCATCCTTGACATCACAAGCACTCTGATACCATGTTGTAGAAGCTCCTGATCTTTAGCACAGATCTGAAGAAACCTGTGATGTTCTCTATGGGCAGCACACCATCAATATTCCATCTAGATCTATGATGGGGTGCCTCCCTCATTGGGCTTGAGAGAGACGCCCCCTTCTCTAGGGCTTCTTCAAGAACCCTAGGGCGGCAACTCTAAAGAGAAGAGAAGAAGAGAGTTGAGGGAGAAAAGGTCTGTATTGATTTCAATCTTGAAAATCCTAATACAACCTATGTATTTATACATAGCCATTAGGTCCGACTAAAAAAATTTTCGGCTAACCCAATACATGAAAGCACTTACCGAGCCCATGTACACCCATGTCTCCCATGCTCTCATCCTCTGGATCTAGATCCAACCCATACATGAATTAGCCATCTTAAGACCTCTCAAATCAGGCCTTAAAACCCCTAGGATCAACCCAGACCCTAGTCCAAAATAGACCCTCACGTAACTCTGCCCACGCACAGAGTCGACTCAATCTCAGCACTGAGCCAGCTAAGTTTCACTGGGTCAGCTTTGTCTAAAACTGAGCTGACCCAGTCCTGTGTCGTGCCAGCAGTCTCAAATGCACAACTCTCTATTTTGCTTGTGCACTAAGACTTAGCCAACCCAATTTTGCACTGAGCCGACTAACCTATAGAAAATCTTCTTTCTGCAGTCTTGATTTTCCAGCTTTGGCTCCTTACTTCATCATGTGTCATTGATCTCCAAAACACCAACCAAACCTCTGAAATCTCTGGAGCCAACATCCTGACTCCTTCCATGGCCTTTCAAGGCTTGGGAGCACTATAAATCCTCACATCTTGCTAAATCCATACCCTACCCACCCCCTATCCACCATCCGACCCTATCTACTATGGTGGGTAGGGATTTTAAATTCTTATCCTACTCATGCGAATGGTGGATAGTACCCTATCCCATCCACAACTCAATAAAGCAAATGTACAATGCAGTGGCTATTATAGCGGCTCGTGGTGGCGATAGGTCGAGAGAGAGAGACAAGAGAGAGGCTCATGGTGGCTCAATTGATTTGGGGAGAGAAAGAGACGTAGCTCTTGCAGGTGGCTTATGTGGTAGCTCGCATGATGGTGATGACTAATGGTGAGACACATACCCTTGACTCATGAAGAAAGGGGGAGATTGTAGAGTTGTGGTGGTGATGTCTACTTGGGGTCAAGGAGGGAGAGAGATTAGAGAGCAAAGAAATCAAAAGAAATCCTAAATCCCTAACAAATTTGATATATATATATGTTGTTATGGAGGAGGTATTTTAGTAAATAATATACATAATGGATCAAGTAGGGTAGGATTTAGGGGTAAATCCACAATCCGACCCTACCTGCTGTGGATCTTCAGAACCAAGAACCTAACCCAACTCGTGGTGGGTTTTTTAGAAAAAAATCCATCCCTATCTGGTGGGTAGGGGTGGGTACCCACTGGGTAGGATACTTATTAACATCTCTAGATGCACATACTTTATAAGCATCGGGCCGATTGGATTGGGCTATTGGGTTAATAAATCATTTTTGCAAGGGAGTAATTCTTTATACACTGCTTGCGGTATAGAAAAACAACACCACCCCATCTGATTAGGCTACGTAGCCATCAATTTCTAATGCGTATTTAATGCCTACAGTTTTATTTTTCATTTACAATTTTGAATGACAAAAATGTCCCTTTTCTTCTAAAATATTATGATATTTTCTGTTGATATTATGACATCCTACATTCAAATTATGACTTCATGCACATGATGTTATAATTTTCTTCTAAAAGTCATAAAAAGGGAAAGGCATTTTCATTATTAAAAATTTCTAACACTCATTTAATGTCTATAGTTCCACTTTTCCATTTAAAATTTTGAATGATGAAAATATCCTCTATTTTTGAAAAAATTATGATATCTTATGCCATATTATGATATTCTACATTTAAATTATGACTCCTAAAAAGGAAGAGATATTTTTATTATTTAATAATGTTATAAATTTTTAAATAATTATTCTTTTTTATAACTTTTGGAAGAAAATTTTGACATCCTTATAGGAAGTCATAATTTTAACATAGGATATCATAATATCAACACAGGATGTCATAATTTTAAAATTATAGATATTAAATATGCGTTGAAAAATGATGGTGATATGTCCAATCAGATAGAACGGTGTAATTTTTCTACACAAAGAGTTACTCTTTTGTCCCTCTTTATGGAAAAACATAGCGGCCATGAACTAGTCTAATATATATATTAGAAAGTAGAAATAGAGAGAAAGTTTCTTGGTATTTGAAATTATCTATATAAGTAGAGCTGTCAAGATAGGCTGGCCCGCCCCGACCCATCCCGACCTACCTTTAAATGGGATGGGTCAGGCTGGCCTGTTTAACTAGCAGGTCGGGAAAACCCCAATCCAACCCAATCTGCCATGGGTTGCAGATTAAACGGGCCAACCTGCCAAAATTTTCAAAAAAAAACCTATAAAACAATAATATAAATAGGAATCCATATGCAATTCAAACTCAAATAAAAGTTAAATACTTAATACAATCCAAACTAAATACTTAATATAATCCAAACTTAAAAGATTTAAAGTTCTAATTTTTAAACTAATTTAGAGGTAAATCAAAGTCCCAAAAAATTATCCTCCATATCATCATTATGGTCCTCATCATTCAATTCTTCATTCTCTTTCTTTTCTTCATCAATTATCTCTTCAATAACATTAGAACCCTCCTTTGAAAGAGATATTTTCACTTTCATAGCTGAACCTTCATCTTCATCTACAAGTACCACAACAAGAAATTAAGAATCAACATCAAAGCAATTAAAATCATAAAAAAACAAGCTAAACATAAGCCAAAAATAAGAAATCAACCATAAAAAAAGAGTAGTAGAGAACAAAAACTAAGTAACATCTAAAACATAAGACAAGTTTACCATTGGAACAAAACTATGTAGCCAATTGCGAGTATAAAGAAGAACCTATACTTTCTCTGGAAGCATGCTACTTCTATATTTGATGAGCACTTGAGCACCAATAGAAAAGGCTGATTTTGATGCAATAGTAGTAATTAGAATAGCCAAAATATCACATGCCATTATTGAAAGAATTGGAAATCGATGCTTATGGCTATTTCAATAGTGCAATACATCTAATTCTTCATAGAATCCAAACTCAAGTTTCGGCTCCTCCAAATAGGGATCTAATTGGGATTTTTCAGCATTTGTAATAGTTTGGCTCTCAAATATTTTAATTTCCTACATCAATTTTAAATATAAATTAGATATATAATTAATAAAATAAATGTGAATATGAAAAAAAATATATAAAAAAATATAAGATGAGACACTTACATCAAGTATTTTCTTGCCTTTATTTTCAACTAATCCTCCACTTGACATTGGCATATGTGCATGTGACATGGATGGAGATTGAAAAGAACTACTTGATGTATTTATAGAGTTGGCATAATGCTCAAAAAGCTTGTTTAACTTTGTTCTCACCTTCTTCACCATATCTTTTGCTTTACTTACATCAATCTTTGAATAAAAGTACTCCAATATTTTAAACTTGATGCGTGGGTCAAGAACAGCCCCAAATGCAAGTGCAACATTATATTGACTCCAATATTTATCAAACTTGCCTTTCATCCTCTTGCATATTCCACTTATCACCATATCTTCATTCCTCTCATTTTCTAACAACAAGCACTCAATCTTCCAAACTTGCATGAAATAAAGATTGGATGTAGGATAAGAAGAATCAGAAATCAAATTGGTAGTCTCATAAAATGGCTTTAGGAACTCACATATTTTCGCTCCTCTTGTTCACTTAAGGGATGTAGGGCAAAATTTATAATTCTTATCAACCAATTAGAGAGAAGCAAAAGCTTTTTTTGTATTTGATTGCACTCTCCAACATCAAATATGTGGAATTCCAATGGATAGACACATCCAAACGTAAGCCATTAGAAGAGTCAATACCACCAACCCGCTTAATACATTCATCAAATTTTTGCATCTAGCTCTCCAAATCCTTTACATACTTTACTGATTCTCTAATCTTAATCAAAGCATTATTGGCTACTTTCAATCCTTTTTGAACAATTAGGTTAAGAATATGAGCACAACACCACACATGAAAAACTCACCATCATATAATAAACTATCATTCAAAGAAAGCTGCTCTTTCAAAATATCTTGCATATTATTATTACTAGAGGCATTATCTAGAGTCAAAGAAAAAATCTTGTTCTCAATTCTCCAATCCTTCAAAAATTCATACAACTTTGCAGCTAATTCAACCCCTGAGTGTGGAGGCATATGAGCAAAATTCAAAATTTTACTATTTAATTTTTAATTATCATCAACATAATGAGCAGTCAGAGTAATATAATCCTCATTAGTGTATGCAGTCCATACATCATAAGTCAAGCAAACTCTATTGAAAATCTTAGCTAAGAGCTGCTTAAACTTCTCTTTCTCTCTTAAATAAATTTTCTGAATATCACTACAATTAGTGTTTCTAGAAATAGGAACAACATCAGGATTGATATACTTCACCCAAGCCCTAATCGTAGGATACTCAACAAATGAAAAGGGCAAATCATATTGAATAATGGTAGATGCACATAATTCACAAGAAACTTTTTGATCTATTTTTCTAGATCTTTGTTTTCCATCAGCACCAATTATCATTTGCCCTACATCATGCAACTTTCTCATAGGACACTTTGAAAGATGACCGATGGGTTGAAGAGGTCCCATATTTTTTTCCACCATATTTATACTATTTTTTACATCCATTACAAGTTATCCTTTCTGTACCATCTTTATCTTTTCCTATTTTTATGAAATAATTCTAAAAGTCATAATATTTCGTTGCCCTGTTATTTGATTTCTCAACCCCAGGTTCAATTTCGCTTTTACTATCTATTTATGCAGAATCTGGTTGACGCCGAAACAAAGCTGGAGCTAGAGGAGACGAGATCGCCATTAGTGACCTGTAAAACATAGTCCTAACTAGAGTCGAGGGTGGTGGCTCCAGCAGGACTCTCCAACGATCAAGTCAGCTCTTTTGGCCAACAAAAATGGAATGCTTATAAAATTGAGGAGCAGACTTTTGAGCTTCAAGAGAAAATGTATCTAGAGGATTCTTTAAATAGGCGGAGTTTGTAATAGAATGATGGTGACAGTTGTAACTGCTTGGTAGTGGGCCGTTCGGAACCACGAGGAGTTTGTTATGGAGGGTAGTGTCCGTTGTCATGATGCGCCGATCCATTGGAATTTAATAGTTAAAGTTTAGATGGAGTAGATGTTGATAGTGAAGAGCTTTAAATCTCAACAGTTTCAAAGAAGTTTGGACTCTTCTAAGATCGTCTGGCGACTGAAAGGAGTTCGTTCATAATGAATTCGACTGAAGGAGATTACCTAAAAGGAGTTTTAATGAAGGAACCCAATTGAAGAAAATCATTCAAAAAAAGGGTAGCTGGAGGAGTTCATCTGGGGGGAGTACAACTGGAGAAGATCGTCTGGAGGGAGATCCACTGAAAGAGTCTGGATGGAATCCGACTGGTGGGAGTTCAGAAGGAGATCTGCTGAAGAAGTTTGAAGGGTATACGGTTGAAGGAGTCTGCGTAGATGACAACGTCCTTCCCAGTGAGTGCAAGGAGCTCAGATGGACAAAGGTCAATTGGATGAAGGTCGATGGAAAGGAAATCAGCTGAAAGGAGCCTTGGAAGGAGATCGATTGGCGAGAGCTTGGTTGTTGGTTGTGATGGATGAACGACTTGGATACTCTTGTGATTAAACCATTCCTTTTGGAGCCCTGCTATATATTTTCAGAGCTATCCGAAGGCTAATAAGATGGAGATGAGGTTCCTTTGCTTGCACACTCAAGGATTTTGGTGCGAGAACTAAAAGATCCACCACTCTCTACAAGTTGCAGAGTTTTGTCCAGTGGGGGGGAGCTCTATCGATCCAATGTCGATCCAAAATTGAACAGCCCAAAGAGGTTTTAGTTGGAAAGGAGTTCAAATAGCTTCAAGGTCAGCCTGACCAGACTATATTGCGATCGGATACTTAACTGCTTTGATGGCCATCGTCACCATTTAAGCTCATCCAGGCGAAACCGTAAGGCCCTATAGGTTCTGGAGTTATCGAGTGAAGTTAGTCATGGCTGTTGTTGCCGAACGAGGTCATCCCAAGTCTCGACATCTTTCTGAACTTTGGAAGGAGAGGGTTTATCCCCAACACAAGCCCCCTAGTCTCGAGTTGGAGATTTGAAAGAAGGAAGTAAAGAAATATGATTGCCGAAGTCCTTTCATGCTTTTCATGCTCATTGGAAAAAAAATTTTGGCATTATTTATATGGGTGCTGAAACTTTTTTAAATACGAGATGATCCAAAAAGATAATTTTTGAAATCTCCATCGAAGCGCTGCCCAAGATACGGTGCAATTAAGGCTCTACCCATTGCCAACTCTCTGCCATGATGAGCGAGACATGTGTCAACTTAGGATCGATCGGAGAGGACCTACAATCATAACCGTCTCAAACTTCTATGGGTATTTAAGCTCATCTTCTTCCTTTGGAGTCTCATTTCGATTGATATCTTCTTCTTCTTCCTTCGATTTTCCTCCTCATGCTCGAGAGCTCCAACTTTCTTAACCATTTTCTTCGATCTCGGGGTTTTTTCCACTTGATTCTGAATGAGCTCACCATCTCCCCACTCTTCTTAACCAACTTAGATTAGTTTCAAAACCCTCATTTGTATTTTTGCACCTTCGTTCATTCGGTTTCTTCAAGAAAGCCTTGAATCTTATTTTTCTTGATTTTTTGGGGGGTTTTCCAACTTAGTTTGATCCATATGTCCACTGAAGGTTTCTGGTCGACTTGTTCTGAGAGTTCGGCTCATCTAGCACTGATGGATCCCTCCCATAGAGACTCCGAACTCATAGAAGTACCTCAACCTTCCTTCATTCCTGACACCATTCTTTGTAAACTTCATTATGCAGACCTTTTCATGGTCAAAATCAAGTTTAGAATTTCTTTCGAATATGAACTCAATCTCCCTGGTCCCAATGATCGAGCTTGCTTTCCTTCTCTGGGCCGAGCTTGCTTATATGTTGAAATCCTCCAAGTAGGACTTCAGCTACCAATACCTCCTTTTGTAGCAGACCTGTTTAGATTTTTAAATATCTTGCTCGCTTCTATGGCTTCGAACTCATTTAGGTTTATCGTAGGATTTCTTTCCTTATGCATCCTGGCTGAAATCCGACCTACTATTTCTTTGTTCCATAATTTCTTCACCTTTAAACATCATCCCACTGCCAAAGATTGGTGGTATGTGTCTTCTCAATTCAGCAAGAAGGGGTTGCTTAAGGGTGCCCCTTCTTCCATTCACAACTGGAAGGAAAAGTTCTTTTCTAATTCGTGTCCTTCCTTAGATTTAGGACTTCCTTCCTGAAGAGACATAAGGAATTTGGTCCACTAAGCCTCTGGGCTTGAGAAAGAGGATCGGGACTTAGCCGATAGATTAAAGAACTACTAATCTCCCCCAATATCCAGACATTTAGATGATCAAACCTTATTTAATCTCAGTCTTAATTTTCTTGATCCAGCAGGTAGTTTCCTTTAGCTAGTCAATCATGTAACGTTCTTTCATCTGACTTCAACTTTTTCTATCATAGAAATGACTTCCGAGGAGTGAAACTGCTTGTCAAAGGGAATCAAATCCCTCAAAAAAAAGGGTAGCTCTGTCAGAGAGCCATTGAAGAAGGCTTGCATCGAAGAACCGATCCCGGTCATGTCGATCCAGGCAATGCTCGTTGATAATTACCATAATTCATAAAATAAAAGTATTAAAATAATATAATAATTAATATTTATTTTAGGAAATTGATATTTTTATTAGTGTTTGTAGGAAAAAAGCTCACCAATGTAAAAAGCTCGATTTATGGGTTCCAATGCAATAAATTTTACTCCAATTTAAGCTAAAATGAAAAAGTTATAAAGCCTAGAAGTTAAAATAAAAGAAAAATAAAAAAAAGAAGATCGGTGCACGGTGGACCGACTAGCTGGTTCATGGAATAGGTGCAGACTGGCCAGCTCAGTAGGCGCGGCTAATCAACGGCTGCCACGTGGCAAATCTAGACCTCTAATAGGTTCATAGAATTTCTATCGTGGCGTATAGGGGCATTTTGTTCATTTTCTCTAGCGCGCCGGCTTCTAATTGGCTGCGGTCTTCGGCATGGCCAGTCCATGGTGGTCTATGGCTACAGTTTTACACGATCGGATGGTGGATGTTGATGCCGATGGAGATCCAATGGCTGATATTTATTTCGATCTGATTAAGGTTTTCAAAGGAGATTTGGCACGATCCAACGGCAAAAATTCATCTGATCTGATGGCCAGAATAAATCCAGAGGCCTGATCAGGGATTTATGCCGCTAATCTTGATGGTTTTGAGTTGATTTTGGACCATTTGATCAAGATCTGATGGATAGGAAGCTTCAAGGTGTTTAAAATCGATCCAAACTCAGATTTTGACTCCGAAAATTGCTGTGAAGACCTTGCTTCCTCCTCTATTTAAGCGCTCTTACTCCTATAGCCTAAGAACAAGTCTTCTAAGTCAAAAAATAGAGAAAATTAGCATTTCTTCTCTCTTTTTCTCCCTTCTCCTCCTTATTTCTTCCTTCTTTCTTTTTCCAATTTTCAATCAAAGGAGCTCTAAAAATGCTGTGAGCGAGCAGATCATCTACCATGCATGGCTAAGGAGCTAAATTCTGGGAGAGTAGATGAAGTCTTCTAAACATGGGTTGTAATTTTTTTTTCTTTATCTTTTGTAATTCTTTTATACAAACATGATCTCAGGCCAAGTTTTTAATGAAATTTATTTTTATACATGAGATCTTGACTCTATGGCATACTTATTATTAATCTAAATAAATTATATTCATTAAGATGGATTATGATTGGCAGATACAGTCCATACTTAATTTAGTAATTTATTTTAGAAAAAAATTATTAAAAATTATATTTTAATTTTTTAAGAATTAAAGTATTGAATAATTTATGATTTCATAGAGATGGATCATAATTAAAAGATATAATTCATACTCTACGAAAATAAATTATAATCATAACTAAATTCTTGAAAACATCAATTTTTGCATTAAAAAGAATCACCACAATCCTGTTAAAGCTGGATTCAAAATTTCAAAATATTTTTTATTAATTTAAAAATTTTAATTAATTAAGTATTTACTTTTTTTTATTTTTACTTTAATTTACTAAACTTTCAATTACCTCTCTTTAATCTACTTAACTAAATTTTTGCTTTAAAATTAATTTATTTATTTTTAATCAAATTGAACATAACTTAGTCTTCAATCTCCAAGAAAATCAACATCCGACTCACCACTATTCTAATTAATAGATAGATTAATTTTAATTATCATTTGATGCTCTAACGATAAGTAGTCAAATCTTTGGCATCATTGTAGGAGATTGTAGCATGATTGCTTTAATTAATTAAAAATTAATTAATTAAAAAAAATTATTACTCTTTAATTTTATTTAGTTAATTATTATCTTTCATAATTAATTTTTTTGCTTCATATAATTTAGATTAATTTACTGCTTTTCAGACTTAATCACTTGAATTTACTTTCTTTGCAAAACCAAACAAATCAGAAACCTAAAATACACTTATAAAAAGATAAAATCATAAATCTTAAAAAATTACTGACATCTCATAATACTTAATTAATTTAATAAAATTAAAAATATAATATAAAATTAATTTTAACATATTTGGATATCTTTTTTTTTATTTGCATCGCATATTCATAATATACTTTAAGGGCACAATCCATTAAACAAGATAAGGTGGGGATTTGATCACCCTTCCTTAGCCCACAAACCACCACCCTATATATTGCATTAAACTAAGTCTTTTAATTTAAAATCAATTAGATGTTGATCTTTAAGAATACTCGAGCTCATTAGGATAAGAAAACCCTAGAGTTGGATCGGATTTGAATTGGTTAATTATTTGATGTCTAAGGCAAGTGGTTCAAAGATTGTGATTTTTAATTAATTCCATTGATTGACCTGATCAACTCAGTTGGTATCTAAGAAAAGCAATGAGCAGAAAACCTTTCATATCTTATACTTACCTAACCGAATCAGTTAGCCAATTTTAAGCTTGAAGTGCTCAAAGATGATCTTGGAACAGTTAGGAGCTGTCTAGACCTAGGTTAATCCTAGGGTAGAGAGTCCATATTTGCTTAACTTGATTGCTATTAACACCAAATTTAAACCTAATTAAAGCACTCCTCTCTCTTTCATCTCTAGATTTAGGACTCATTTTTAGAATCCTCTTCTTTCTTTTTTTTCTCATCTTTCTAAACTTTTTCAAAAAAATTATTAAAAATTAAAAAAATAATTAATTAATTAAAAATATATATAAATTAAAAATAAAAATAAAAATAGGAACTTGGAAAAGGAAATCTGGTTGATTAGTAAGAGTAGATTCAAATCCTATCCTAATCCAAGAAATTTCTAAGTCCACTATGGATCAAGAACCTCAGACTCTAATGGACTTTTGATCCTTAGTGGGCTCAGCCCAACCATCCTGTATTCGATTACCCCAGACCGATGCAACCAATTTTAAAATTAAACCTCAAATTATCAACATGCTCCCTAAATTCACCAAAATTGAGGATGCATATATTTTCATTAGAGAATTTGAGAAAGTATGTGACACCATGAGAATACATCAACTTTCTAATGATGTTATTAAACTTAGGTTGATTAATTTTGCTCTTAAAAAAATATTAAAAAATGGCTATATAGTCTATCCAAACACTCGATCACAACATGGGATGGCTTTGTAAAATATTCTTGAGGAAATTCTTCCCACATCACAAAACAATCAAGTTAAGGAATAAAATTAATCAATTTTGTCAATTAGAAAGTCAGCCATTCTAGAAATGTCTTAAGAATCTTTTAAGCCAATGCCCACATCATGGGATACAAACTTTGATATTATGCCAAATTTTTTATGAAGGTTTAGAATCAAATTCTAGAATTATGCTAGAGTCAATGTGCCAAGGCCAATTCATGTATAAGAAAGCTAATGAGGCCTGGCAATTCTTAGAGGATCTAGCAGAAAGGAGTCTACAATGGGAGGCAACTAGGAAAATAGAAAAATCCACACCAAAAAGAGGAGGGATGTACCATGTCCAAACTTCTCTAACTAAATTTGCAAACCTAGCCCATAGAGTTGAGGCCTTAGAATTACATAGATCAGCCAATGTAAACTAAGTATCCGCTTCCATGTGCAATGGCTATAGTGCACCAGACAGTATCATAGAGGAATGTCCCTTGATGATGAAATAGACTGATAATGATTATGCACAGGTGAATGCAGCCTATCAAAAACCTACCAATGATCCATATACATCAACCTACAATCCAGGGTGGAGAAACCATCCAAACTTTTCTTGATCACAAAACACTAATTCGGGTAATACTAATCAACAATCCAAATAAACCTACTGTCAACCAATCTTACTCAAGACCCAACCAACCATTAAACAATCCAACTGATCAAATGCTTAATTCAATAGAAGAAACCTTGGTAGCCATGATGAAATCGCAAGACGATCTTACCAACCAACTTATAAATTTACACTCTCAAGCCATTGCCCATCTAGAAATATAGTTAGATCAGTTAGCCATAGCTCTTAGTGAAAGAAAAAAGGATAAATTGCTAAATCAACCTGAGGCTAACCCTAGAATCCAAAATAATCAAAAATCCCAATAGGAGCCCAGATTAACCAATTAAATGCTATTCATACACTAAGATCTAAAAAATAAATAGATAATCATGTGGGTACATCTGAAGCACTAGAAGAAAAAATAGAAGATCCACCATCTAAACCTATATCTGAATAGGGCCAGTCTGAAGAACCTAAAGAAATAGAACCTGATTCACCAGTAGAGTCCGAACCAAAATTAGTTGGATCAATACCCAAGATTGTAACATCCTTCCCTAATAGACTTAAGTCCAATCGAAACTCTGCCCAACTAGATAAAATTTTGGAGGTCTTTAAGCAAGTAAAAATAAATATTTCTTTATTAGATATGATCCAACAAGTTCCATCATATGCTAAATTTCTAAAGGATTTGTGTACCAGAAAAAAGACTACCAATATACCTAAGAGAGCCTTCCTAGCAGCTAGTGTGAGTTCATACCTGTCAAACCATGTGTCAGTGAAATACAAAGATCCAGGGTCTCCTACTATTTCTTGCATCATAGGAAAAACTCTAATTCATAAGGCTCTATTAGACCTAGGGGCAAGTGTCAATATACTACCTTATTCAGTTTATGAAAAGCTAGAGTTAGAAGAATTAAAGCCTACAGGAATGACTTTATAATTAGCAAATCGGTCCTTAAAAGTTCCAAAAGGAATAGTAGAGGATGTATTAATTAAGGTTAGTGATTTCATCTATCCAATAGATTTTGTGATTTTAGAAACTGAACATGTAATAAACCCAAATAGCCACATCCCAGTTATATTAGGTAGACCATTTTTAGCCATAATCAATGCTCAAATCAATTATCGAAACGGTCTAATGAAGCTTTCCTTTGGTAGTATGACCATAGATCTAAATATTTTTATCCTATCTAAAATAAATCAAGTTAGTGACCTCAACTTAATACAAGATAATATTTATGAATGCATTGACTTGAGTGAAGAACAATCTAACATGGAACTATGGGCAAATCAGAATTATGAAAAATTTAAAGAGGTCAATGATTTAGTCATAGTCAATACGGAACTTGAAGAAAATAGTGCAGGATTTGCTATGATATTTTCAAAAAAATTTTGAAAATAGCAAAGAAGCAGTGAAAAAATAATTAATCTAATTAATTATCTATTGATCATATCAAATTATTTAACTCTACACATTAGGATCTAAACATAATATGCATGCATACAACAATAGATCTGAAAATAAAATTATGTAGTAAACTATTTACTACATTTACATGTTCAGAATATAATACCTTTTCGTGCATAGTTGATCACTATGATCTAATTATTATCAAAGAGTTTTGCTGGTCACGATGCAGCCACACAAGTGTCTGGCCTCCATGGATTGTCCACATGAGGCTCCTAATCCTGATCGGCTCCCACATGAGTGCTAGCTCAACACCGGAGTCTTTCCAGAGCTATTTTGATCGAATGCCTTTGATCCTCATCTATGGGCTTCACAAATGCTCCAGGTCACTGGTAGACATAGTAGAGAGGTAGAGGAGGTTCTCCACAAAATTTCATGGGCTTTCGACACTCATAGCTCACGAAATATATTCCCGAATCCTAGGTCAAAACCCTAGGTCAAATACACCTTGAAACCTTGCACTAGCCTTTCTCTAGTTTTTCTCCTCATGGGATTTTTTTTCAAACTTTTTCTCATGCACTAGGAGGCTCACAGAAGTCCTCTCTCAATCTTAGCTTAGTTCTTTCATGTCCCAAAAATTTCTTCTATTTATTTTGCACCAAAGAGTGTAGACACCGAGTGCAGAGATAGATCGGGTTGGTTGTTCGGCCAAATTCAAACTCATTTTGAATTCAACCTCCAAACCATCTGATCCCATCCACAAGGGACTTGAGAAAGGCTGGTCGTGAACTTCTTTTGGCATGGAAAGAAATCATGAGAAACCTTTTCTCATGTAGCAAAAGTGTCACACAAGAGAAGGGTGGTGCATGGATAAGGTAGAGGTTGTTTTTTATCCAAGTTTGAATCTTGTTCAAATCAAAACAAATAACAACCAAACCTTATCCATTTGGAATGTGGGAGACCTAGTCAAAAGCTTTTTTATGCATGAGAAATAAGTTATGAGAGAATTAGATTAAATTTTTAACTGGGCATGGGTTAAATGGCACAGGAAAAGAAGACTAGTCAAACTAGTCTTTGAAATTCAAACTTGAACCAATTGAACCAACCAATTCAAAATAGGTTAGGCCCAATTAGACTAATTTAAACCCAACATGTTTAGAATAATTAAATTCAATTAAATTCTAATAAAATTAGGAATTGATCAACCCCAACCTCTGATCAAATCGGGGTTCAAACCTCCTCGACGATTAGGTCAACCAATGACCTAATCGGATCATACCTAACTGAATCTAATTCAATTGGACTTGGATCAAAAATAATTACTCAATCAAATTGAGTTAATTAGTGATCAAATCACTAATAAAATCTCTCATAAAATTAAAGTCCAAATCCAGTGGGTGTCCAGACAACAGAGTCTCATCAAAATAAAACTCTTGATCGAAGAGTCCCAAACCAGTGGAACTCTTGATCCTGGAGTCCGAAATAAGTGGAACTCATGATTGTGGAGTTTCAACTCTCAATCATAGAGTTTCAGACATATAGGACTTAGAGTTTCAGAGTTGTGAGACTCTTGGTTGAAGAGTCTCAGTCTAGTAGGACTCTTGACCACAGACTCCCAGACATTGAGACTCAATATCCTAATCTAGTAGGACTCCCAGTCGAAGAGTCCCAGTCCAGTGGGACTCTTAACCATAGAGTCCTAGTCGAGTAGAACTCTTCACCAGCCATCAGATTAGATAAGAATCTCTAGTGTGTGTGACTCCATAGGTCCAAACCTAAGTCGGTAGTATAGAAACCAATTTCTATACTAATCAAAGTGACCGTCTAGCAATAGTACCAGACGTCTAGATAGATCGAATAATCGCAATCACAATATTCAGAACCTATGCGAATATGATTACCGTATAATTCATCCCTATGACCTCTATGTAATAGATGACTCAGGATTAGACTATCAACCCTAAAAAATACATACACATCGTGTCTCAAAGCAATTAATCCCGTGACTCCTCATTAAGACTATTCTGGCCAAGGTTTTGCTAAATTGAAACACAATTGAACACAGCTCCTAAAATTAGAAGTGGTCAATCCCATCTTGATACACGCACCGACTCCATAAGTACTTGACTATGCTCAGAAATCTTTCATTACTGAATTAGAAATTCAGATATTCTAGCACCAAAACACAGTGAGTTGCTTGAAAGTCACCATGGTGATCTCAGGTTGGAGGAACATTTATACCCATATTCCATCGGAGCTAATCTTGATAGGAGAAAAGCTCCGAAATTGATCTTGTTTGGTGTAGATGTATCCATACATCTCACTTGCATGCCATATCAGTATCTCAACACTCCTTGGTTATGAGGACAACCCACCTATATCGCATACAATGACCTATACTCGATAAATATTGTCGTCCTAAGTAACAATGTATCATTTGATCATGAACTATTTAAGGACTAAATGATAAATCATTCTTTATCGAATCTAGATAGTCCTAAGGGCTTCATCACAACATAGGAGTTTATTAGAAGACAACAGAATTTATGATGAAAAATGCCAAAATAACTTTTATTAATTTATAATTCATATACAATTATGTATGGCCCAACCATCAACAGACTGACGATTGTCTTTGGGACACATTTTCAACAATCTTCCACTTGGACTAAAGCCAATCGGTGTAGTATCTAATATCTATCTTCAATTTAAAGTCATCGAACTCCTTCACCACAACAGCTTTAGTGAATGGGTTGATCAGGTTCTCCTTTCCATCGATCTTCTGAAGGTCGATGTCACCTCGATCCACAATCTCTCGGACAAGATGGTAGCAGCACAGAATATGCTTCGTCCGTTGGTGTGCCTTTGGTTCCTTCGTCTGAGCAATGGCTCTAGAGCTATTGCAATAGAGCAGAACTGGACCATCAAGGGAGGGTGCTACTCTGAGCTCGATGATGAATTTTCTTAGCCACACCACTTTTTTGATAGCATCTAATGTAGTGACATACTCTGCCTCGCAAATTAAATCGACCACAGTATGCTGCTTGAAACTCTTCCAGCAAATAGCCCCACCATTAAGGATAAATATATATTCTGACACACTCTTACTATCATCATGATCAGACTAAAAATTGGAGTCTATAAATTCCATAAGTTTTAAGTCCGATTCACCATATACGAGCCACTAGTCTTTAGTATTTCTTAAATACTTTAGGATGGTTTTAACAATCTTCTAGTGATTCTTCCCTGGATTAGATTTGTATCTACTCACTACACCTAGTGAGTATGCCACATCTGGTCACGTACATGTCATGGCATACATTATATAACCCACTGCAGAAGTATATGGTATTCTATTCATACACTCTCTATCTAGAGGTGTTGTTGGACAATCCCTCTTTAAAAGAGAAATTCTATGGCCTATTAGTAGATAGCCTTTCTTGGAATTCTCCATGCTGAACCATTTCAGCACAATGTCAATGTACGTAGACTGGAACAATCCAAGCAACCTTTTAGATCTATCTCTATAGATCTTCATCCCTAGGATGTAGGAAGTTTCTCCCAGATCTTTTATGGAGAACTGTGATGACAGCCAAATCTTTATTCCTTGTAATGCAAGGATATCATTTTCGATTAAGAGAATGTCATCCATATACAATACTAGGAATACTATTGCTAGACCATTAGCCCACTTGTATATGCAGGGCTCCTCTTCGTTCTTAATAAAGCCATACATTTTGATTATTCTATCAAATCGTATGTTCTAGCTCCAAAATACCTGCTTCAATCCATAAATGGACCTCTGAAGCTTACATACCTTAGACTCATCTATGGATATGAAACCTTCAGATTGTATCATATACATCTCTTCATCCAGCTCTCCATTTAGGAAAGCTATTTTCACATCCATCTATCAGATTTCATAGTCCAGATCGGCAGCTATGGCAAGCATAATCCAAATGGATTTAAACATTGCCACTGGAGAGAACATCTCATCATAGTCAATACCATTATGTTGATGATACCCCTTAGCAATCAGATGGGCTTTATAGGTCTCCACCTTTCCATATGCACCTCTTTTTCTTTTGAAGACCCACTTACATCCTATAGATTTTATCCCTTCGGGTGAGTCAACCAATGTCCATACATCATTGACCCTCATGGATTCCATCTCAGATTTCATGGCCTCAAGCCATTTCTCAAAGTCGAATCTTTGCATTGCATCCATATAGATGATTGGATCCTGATTGTTCTCATCGAGTTCAATAGGATCCCCATCCCAGACCAAAAAATCATAGTATCTATCCGGTTGATGTGGTACTCTACGAGATCGTTTTAATGGTGCATCTACAATGGGTTCTGGGTCTGATCTAATCAGATCCAGCTCAAGTTCAACAACTTATATCCATTCTTTCACTTGTCGTACTTCATCAAATTTGATCTTAGAGGCAATAGTTCCTTCATCAAGAAACTTCTTTTCTAAAAAGACTGCCTTAAGGCTGATAAATACTTTTTTGCTCATCAGTAAGGTAGAAATAGTATCCTTTGGTTTCTTTTGGGTAACCTATAAAACTATACTTATCAGACCTAGGTTCAAGCTTGTCTGTCATCAAACGTTTGATGTAAGCCGAACACCCCCAAATCCTAAGGTGTGAAAGCATTGGCTTACGCCCTATCCATATCTCATATGGTGTTTAATTAATAGATTTACTCAGAACTCTAATTAGAATGTAAAAAGCTGACTCGAGCGTATATCCGCATAGGAAGATCGACAAACCAACAAACCCCATCATGGATCGAACCATGTCCAATAGGGTCTAATTTCTTCTTTCAGATACACCATTATGTTGTGGTGCTCCAAGAGGGATCCATTGGAAGAGAATCTCGTTCTTCTCAAGATATGTCAGAAACTCATTGAAAAGGTACTCAACCCCTCGGTCAAATCGAAGAGTTTTAATATTTTTTTTCAGTTTGCTTTTCTACCTCATTTTGAAATAGTTTGAACATTTCAAATGACTCCAACTTATGTTTCATTAAATAGACGTACCCATACCTCGATAGGTCATCTGTGAAGGTTATGAAGTAGAAATTAAAGAAAAAAACCTATTTTTCAGATCAGGTTCGTTCAGATCTGATTGGATTAGGAGGAATATTTTAAAAAAAATTTCTCTAAGATCCTAATCAAATCTGAGACTCCTCAAATCTAATCTTATTGATCTGATAATAAAAATAAAAATTAAAATTAAATCTAATTTAATTATACGTATGTTTTGGGTAATCTAATTATCCTGTGATGATTCTGATGTTTGCCTGAGGTTCTAAATGTAGCCATGCAAGTACTTGGCCTCTATCGATATCCATTCGAGCAGGATCTGAAGATCTTCTCCTTCTCAATCAATCTTCCAAAAATCAGATCTAGATCTAATCTTGAAGGTCTTCAAAACTACTTTTGAAGAATAGCCATTATCTCTTACAGTAGTGCTGCCTACTTCCTTTTCTTGCACCTTTCACTTGCTTGGATTGCACCTTGTTCGTGCTCAAAAGCCCTTGGGCATGGAGAGGAGAGAGTGGACCAAAGGGTGGCATGGAGAAGGAGGGAGAGGGGCTATGTGGTGTGGGCTAAAGGCAGAAGAATTGAATTTTAGGCGCAGATAGGATTTATATAGACCCTGCTGCGCCATGCAGTGCCACATCATCCTGACCAATCATGGCCCTTTGTGCAATCAGATCTAAATTTGATTGGTGGGATGACATCATCTAATCCAATTAGATGAGAAACCCTCAAAACTCTCCTTAGGTGGTACCAAGACTGGGTCAAACGAGACTTCTTGGCGCCACACAATTTAATCCCTTGAAGCAACCTGGAGTCCCATCTGTATGGGACTCCATCTTTTATCCTCAAGAGGTGCATGCCTCTCTAGGCATGCACCCCCTTCCTGTCTGCTTTTTAGTAGGAGGACAAGTCCCCAGGTACTCTCCTATGGGTGCATGATATATGGACAAATGTCTAAGTATCCAGGGTTAATATTTGACCAATGTCCGAAGACAAGATTTAGCAAGTGATGGAAAATGGTAGGTGTTGCCTCAAATTTATCTCATAAATTAAGACAACCCTTTTCTAACCTAGACAAGCTCCAGTCAGACCAAGTAAAGGTTCCTAAGTGAGCCCAAATATATTTGGCTCGGTCAAGACAAGCTTTAATGATTGTTAAAGAAGAACATTAGGCTCAATCGTGTGCTAGCATGATTTTCCTAAACCTAATTGAATCTTACTCAAATCAATTGAACTAGATTAATCCAATTGATGATATCTAGATCCAAACCCTTGTTTGTGTAATCTAGTTAGATTTAATTCCATATGGTAATGAGATATGTTATGATCTCTATCATCGACATCATCGAAATACCTTTTGATGGATTAGAACTTTTCTGATTCAAACAACTAGTATGATCGATCATCCAAATCATTCTAATTGCTCCTAAAATCCATCAATGACACCTAGCAGTATATGGTGGCAATTCATCAGAACTAAAAATAAACCTTTGGTGCAGTTACCTATGTGATTAAGTTCCTCTATCTTGAGCCCTAACCAGATTAGGGTTAAGGTGATCTCGTCAAACTCTAATTTTCGTCATATAAATTAATCATTCGATTTAAGTCCAATGTGAAAAACCTAATAGAAACTCTTTCTATTTTTTCACTCTGCCATGGCCATGGGCTTATGGACTTGATTCTTATGATCATCATAGGACTACTCCTCATCCATTGAGGTAGATAGATCTCCTATTGGTGCAATCCAATTCCTATAATGAACATACTATAGCCAACATACACCTTAGGATTCTGAATGGCTAGGAGATCGAGTTATGGTGTAGTCAAACTACAACACCCATAAGATAAATTACTGATGCACCTCAGGTCAAAAAACCAGACACACTAATGCAGCTTCGAGCCAATCATTGACAAGAAGGTAGACTTTCTTATGACTGCTCGAGGTGGTCACGCTCAGTGCCCTCATTCTCTAACGAGTACCTGTACTCTTACTCTGGTGTCTCTACACCATAGACTCAAGACTTATCTATCCAAAACAAGTGATCGTACATCAATCTTTTGGATCAATCATCATCCTCATGATGATCCTATGGTCGGAAGCATTTTTTGAGTTGATAATAAAAATTCATGTCTTAAATTTTCAACTCTTGAAAATATGAACTATCATTATCATTAACTCAAGGGATGTATCATAGACACTTTCAAATATACACTATGATAAAAAATAATCTATTTTATTATTTATAGTTAAAATTATAATTTTGCTCTTAGAAGTATATTACAAGTATCAGCCAATCTGGCTTCTAAGACACACATATCTAACAGAAATATCCACCTCCGACACTTGAGCTTATTGGTCCACATACATCTGAATGTACTAGACTCAAGAGTTTAGTGGCTTGTTTCCAACAAAAGATGACTTGGTCATCTTACCAAGAAGACAGGACTCATAAGTTGGAAGTGACTCATAATCACTAACCTCAAGAATTTCTTCTTGAGCTAACCTGTTAATTCTATTCTTGCTAATATGACCTAGCCTACAGTGCCAAAGGTAGACATCAGACACATCACTAATTCTAGGGTGTTTATCAGAGGATTGAACCACATTAATAGGCATAGAAAGTAAATAAATTTCATTATTCAATTATCCAATCAAAATTGTAATACCATTCAAAATGATATTACAAATTTTTTCTTTTATTGATATTTCAAAATCATTCATGGCCAAAAGGTCTACAGAAATGACATTCAATAAGAAAGTTGGACAATAATGACATTCATTAAGAATAACTTTATTTGAATTGATTACAAGGTTCATGATTTCTAAAGCTAAAATTGGAACTTGTCTTCCATCTCCAACATTCAGGAACCTCTCACCTTGATCAAATCTCCTACTGACCTGCAAGCCTTGCATAGAATTATAAATATGATAAGGGCTTCCAATATCTAATACCCAGGCAGTAGAATCAAATAAGAAAAAATTGTAAAATGTTATCATATAATTATCTTGCCCAGCAACCACTTCCTTCTTCCTCAGTCTGTTTGGGTCTAGGGAGGCAATGTATAGAGGACAGTTTCTCTTCCAGTGCCCCTTCTTCTTACAGAAGAAGCACTCTACCTAGTTTTGGTCAGGCTTATGCTTCTTGGTCTGACCTTGTGCAGACGTCCAAGCATGCGGCTGCACCTTCTTGTTTTTCTTCTTATTCTTCTTTCCTTTCTTAAAGGGTCGACAACCAAAAGAAGACCCTCCCACTACATTTACCATCTTCTTATGGAGTTGATGATCCTTCTCAAAGTTCTACAGCAACTCCAATAAGCTGTGGTAGTTCACTACAAGTTTTGTTATTCTAAAATGAGTTAGAAAGGGGAGGAAAGACATAGGCAAGGAATTAAAGATCGCATCCTTACCGAGCTACTCGTGCAGGGGAAAGCCTAGCTTGCTAAGGTGCTCAATCATCTCGATCATGTACAATATATGATTAGTGACTGAGGCTCCATCCCTCATCTGAGTGTTGAAAATGGCACAACTTATTTTATGCCTTTCAACATCGTCCGGCATGCCAAAGGAGTCGTTCAATATTTGAAGCATCTCTTGTGGCTGAGCATTTTTAAACCTATGGCTGAACTCGTTGTTCATTGCTGCCAACATTATACATCAAACGGTGGTGCGGTTATTGAGCCACTTCTAATAAGTGTCTCGGACTGCTCTCCTAGCGTTTGGGGCTGGCTCCTTAGGTGCTGATCCGTTACCACATAAAGGATCCACTCATGCTCCGGGACGATTTTCAACTTACGATACCGGCTATCATAGTTGGATCCCATTAATTTGTCATGGTCTAACAATGACCAGAGTGATAGATTAGTGGCCATGTCTGCACAAAAAAGAAAAATCAAACCTAATTAGTATATGAATTATTAATCCTAAAGACTTGGACTTTAGTCTAAAGGTCTTCTCACTATTTTATATGAATTGATAGCCTCTACCTCCTATTTAAGAAATTATTTTAATTTCTTAGTGGGTACTAGAATCCACATAAACTACACATGAATCCAACTTTGGTTAGTCAACCCATGTGAACCTATGGATAGATTCAAAATCAATTATTTCTCTAAACAACTTCTAGTAATATTGATTTTGCCCCATAGATCTAATTAGTAGTCTTTGAACTCTACTAAAAAGGTTCAATTATGTCCAACCATTAACATGACCATATTTGGTCTTATCTAATCAATAAATGATCAGGCCCGACTTTGGTCGACCAACCTAACTACCATCAGAAAGGCTTAACCAAATTATCATTTTATGAATGATAATTTTCTTAGTCAATAATCACTAGGCCTTGGGACCTCCAATGATCATTATACTAATGAACCCATGATCATTCAACTTAATGGAAGGCTATGATTTAGTTATCTATATGACTATTTTATTTTTAAGGATCTAATAATTTTAGAGGATTTAGTTAACTAATTTAAGAAAATTCAACAAGCCAATTTCGATCCTCCCACTAACTTCACCAAGTCAGAAAAAAGGATCTAATCTAAGCTGGCATTAGGAGCATCTAAATCAGTCAGACTGATTTACCTAATAGATATGGGTGAGCCCGAATCACTAAGTGATCTAATCAAAATCTAACTCACTAGGATGGCCAGGTAAATGAGATCAGTGGAAGGGATATGCCACTAACTCATCAAAGATCGAATCAGTACGAGTAGCTTCTAATTAAAAACCACTGATCAAACTGCCAAACTTACCTTAGACACCATCCGGTTCATTAGTTTTAATTTGACCAATCTAGTAATTTTAGATTCGACTGCATAGCCTTGAATCAAGTCCATTTGGTCCTTATTAAAGACATGGACTTGACCAACTAGAACTATTGTAATTGAGTCTATAGAATCCTTGATCTAATCTAAATTAACATTAAATTAGATTTGATCAATTACTCTAAATTAGTCCACCTTTTAACTAACCTTAGGTCTAACTCAATTTATGGACCTAATTTAGCTAACCCAATAACCCACAAGTTTATGATTAATGACTTAGAGTCTTAATTCACTATTCTAGACACTAAATCATTATACTTAATTTTTAATTAAGTTTATGAGCTGAGGGTTAGGGTTCGGCATTTTAAAAATATTTTTTTAATTTTGAAAGATTCTTTACAACTTAGCATTGTTTACTAATTGAGTTGATTCATTTTAAAATTAAATCATCTCAATTCACAAACAATACTAGTTGTAGGATTAAATCTAAAACTATGTACACTACATAATCATGAAATTATGAATCAAACTTTATCTAATTATGCATTCATAATTATAAATCAGATTAAAGCCTAATATAATTAGATCATAAAAATATTAGATTAAATCTAGTAATTTCATGATTAATGATATAGATCAGCAACGTACCAAGACAATCTTTTCACTATAGGGGGTAAACCCTACAGCAGGACAATCTGTAGTCCATGCGATCTGAATTTTAAATTTTTAGATCTAATTATTCTAATTATTAGATTAATAATTATATTAAATCTAAATTATTAATCTAAATATGCAAGCATTTTATGTTTAAGAAACCTCACTCTAATACCATTTGAAGGAAACAGTGCAGGGTTTGCTATGCTATTTTTGAAAATTTTTTGAAAATAGCAAAGTAGTGAAAAAATAATTAATCTAATTAATTAACTATTGATCATATCAAATTATTTAATCCTATATTTTAGGATCTAAACATAATATGCATGCATATATATCAATAGATCTGAAAATAAAACTATGTAGTAAACTATTTACTACATCTACGTGTTCAGAACACAATACCTTTTCGTGGATAGTTGATCACCATGATCTGATCATCATCAAGGAGTTTTACTGGTTATGATGCAGCCACACAAGTGTTTAGCCTTCATGAATCATCCACATGAGGCTCTTGATCCTGATCGACTCCCACGCGAGTGCTAGCTCGACACCTGAGTCTTTCACAAGCTATTTTGATCGAATGCCTTTGATCCTCATCTACGGCCTTCATGGATATTTTGGGTCATCGGTAGACATAGTAGAGAGATAGAGAAGGTTCTCCACAAAATTTTGTGGGCTTTCGATACTCGTAGCTCACGAAATGGATTCCCGAATCCTAGGTTAAATGCACCTTGAAACCCTATGCTAGACTTTCTCTAGTTTTTCTCCTCATGGGATTTTTTTTCAAACTTTTCATAATGCACCAAGAGGCTCATGGAAGTCCTCTCTCAATCTCAAATCAGTTCTTTTATGTCCCAAAAATTCCTCCTATTTATTTTGCGCCAAAGAGTGTAGACACCGCATGGAGAGATAGATCAGGTTGGTTGTTAGGCCAAATTCAAACTCATTTTGAATTCAACCTCCAAACCATCTGATCCCATCCACAAGGAACATGAGAAAGGCTGGGTGTGAACTTCTTTTGGTGTAGAAAGGAATCATGAGAAATCTTTTCTCATGTAGCAAAAGTGTCGCACAAGAGAAGGGTGGCGCATGGATAAGGTAGAGGTTGTTTTTTATCCAAGTTTGAATCTCATTCAAATCAAAACAAATAACAACCAAACCTTATCCATTTGGAATGTGGGAGATCTGGTCAAAAGCACTTTTGTAAATGGGAAATAAGTTATGAGAGAATTAGATTAAATTTTTAAGTGGGTGTAGGTTAAATGGCATAGGGAAAGAAGACTAGTCAAACTAGTCTTTGAAATTCAAACTTGAACCAATTGAACCAACCAATTCAAAATAGGTTAGGCCCAATTAGAATAATTTAAACCTAATATGTTTAGGCTTAATTAGGCTTAATTAAATTTTAATAAAATTAGAAATTGATCAAGCCCAACCTCTGATCAAATCAGGGTTCAAACCTCCTCGGGGATTAGGTTAACCAACGACCTAATTGGGTCAGACCCAATTGAATCCAATTCAATTGGACTTGGACCAAAAATAATTACTCAATCAAATTGAATTAATTAGTGATCAAATCATTAATAAAATTTCTCATAAAATCAAAGTCCAAATCTAGTGGATGTCCGGATAATAGAGTTCCATCAAAATAAAATTCTTGATCGAAGAGTCCCAAACCAGTGAAACTCTTGATCCTAGAGTTCGAAACAAGAGGAACTCATGATTGCGGAGTCCCAACTCTCAATCATAGAGTTCCAGACATATAAGACTCAGAGTCTCAGAGCTGTGGAACTCTTGGTCGAAGAGTCCCAATCCAGTAGGACTCTTGACCACAGACTCTCAGACATTGAGACTCAATGTCATAGCCCAGTAGGACTCCCGATCGAAGAGTCCCAGTCTAGTGGAAATCTTAACCATAGAGTCCTAGTCAAGTGGGACTCTTCACCAGCTATCAAATTAGATAGGAACCTCTAGTGTGTGTGACTCCACAGGTCTGAACCTAAATCGGTAGCACAGAAACTAATTTCTATACTAATCGAAGTGACTATCTAGCAATGGTACCCAACGTTTGGATATGTTGAATAATCGCAATCGCAACATTCAGAACCTACATGAATATGGTTATCGTATAATTTATCCCTATAACCTCTATGTAATAGATGACTCAAGGTTAGACTGTCAACCCTACAAAATACATCCATGTCGTGTCTCAAAGCAATTAGTCCCGTGACTCCTCACTAAGACTACCCTGGCCAAGATTTTGCTAAATTAAAAAATAATTGAACACAGCTCCTAAAATTAGGAGTGGTTAATCCCATCTTGATACATGCACTGACTCCACAAGTACTTGACTGTGCCTAGAAATTTTTCATTATTGAATTAAAAATTCAGATAGTCCAGCACCAAAATATAATGAGTTGCTTGGAAGTCAATGTGGTAATCTCAGGTCAGAGGGACATTTATATCCATATTCCATCGGAGCTAATCTTGATAGGAGAAAAACCCCAAAGTTGGTCATGTTCAGTGCAGATGTACCCATATATCTCATTTGCATGCCATATCAATGTCTCAACACTCCTTGGTTATGAGGACAACCAACCTATATGGCACACAACGATCTATACTCGATAAATATTGTCATCCTAAGTAACAATGTATCATTGGATCATGAACTATTTAAGAACTAAATGATAAATCCTCCTTTGCCAAATCTAGATAGTCCTAAGAACTTCATCACAATACAGAAGTTCATTAGAAGACAACAAAATTTATGATGAAAATATCAAAATAATTTTTATTAATTTATAATTCATATATAATTATAAATGTATGGTCCAACCATCAATAGATTGATGATTGGCTTTGGGACACATTCCCAACAGAATTTAGATGGGAACCTCTAGTTGACCTATTGTCTAGACCATCAATGGAGGAAACACCCAAGATAGAATTAAAAACACTCTCCAAATACTTGAAATATGCATACCTAGGTCCATCAAAAACCTTGCCAGTAATTATTTCAGCAGACCTAGACCCTATACAAGAGGAAAAATTATTGACTGTTCTTAAGGAGAATAAAAAAGCATTGGGATAGACCATGATTGATTTAACCCTTAATTGTTCAACATAGAATTCATTTATTAGGGGAAGCTAAGCCTAAACGAGATCCCTAAAGAAGACTTAACCCAACCATGAAAGAAGTTGTAAAGAATGAAATAATAAAACTCCATGACAATAAAATAATATATCTAATCTTAGATAGTTCATGGGTAAGTCTGGTATAAGTGGTACCCAAGAAGTCAGGAGTTACTATGGTCCAGAACGATAACAATGAATTGGTCCCAACAAGAGTTCAAACAGGATGGAGGGTCTGCATTGACTATAGAAAATTAAATACAGCTACTTGAAAGGATCATTTTCCTCTGCCCTTCATAGACCAAATATTAGAAAGACTATCAGGGCATGACTTTTATTATTTTTTGGATGGATACTTAGGATATAACCAGATTCCTATAGGCCCTGAGGATCAAGAAAAGACTTCCTTTATCTATCCATATGGAACCTTTGCCTATAGACGCATGTCCTTTGGCTTATGTAATGCACCAGCTACTTTTCAAGGGTGCATGACTAGCATTTTCTTAGACATGGTTGAGAGATTTCTTAAAATTTTTATGGACGACTTCTCCATCTTTGGACCCACCTTCACTAATTGTCTCATCATCTTAAGCTAGTCTTAGAAAGATGTAAAGAAAAGCATTTGGTTCTGAATTGGAAAAAATGCCAGTTTATGGTTAAGGAAGGCATAGTCCTTGGTCATGTAATTTCAAAACGAGGTATAGAAGTAGATAAAGCCAAGGTAGATTTAATTGAAAACCTTCCACCACCCAGATCAGTAAAAGAAATTCACTCTTTTCTTGGACATGCAGGATTCTATAGAAGATTTATCAAAAACTTTAGCAAAGTGGCTCAACCATTAACTAACTTGTTAGCTAAAGATGTCAAATTTGACTTCACACCTGAATGTCTCGAGTCCTTTAAAAGTCTAAAGAAAGAATTAACTTCGGCCCCAATTATTTATCTACCTATTTGGACTCAACCTTTTGAGCTCATTTGCGATGCATCTCATCATGCCATAGGGGTTGTTCTAGGTCAAAAGATAGATAAGCTATCTCGAGTGATCTATTATGCTAGCAGGACTTTAAATGAAGCATAGTTTAATTACTCAACTACTGAGAAGGAATTTTTAGCTGTGGTATTTGCTTTAGAGAAATTTAGATCCTACTTAGTGAGTTCTCATGTAATTATCTATACTGATCACTCAGCTATTAAGCACCTTCTCTCAAAGAAAGATGCTAAGGCACATCTAATTAGATAGATCCTTCTTTTGCAAGAATTTGACATAGAAATCAAGGATAAGAAAGGTACTGAAAATGTAGTGACAAATCACTTATCTTGTCTAGCAATCGCACCAACTGAAGAAATACCTATTAATGAGTCCTTTCCTGATGAACAATTATTATCAATAACATCAAAACCTTGGTTTGCTGACATAGTGAATTTCTTAGTCACCGGGAAAATTTCAATACACTAGACCACTCAAGATAAGAACAAATTTTTCTTTCAAGTAAAGTATTTTATTTGGAATGATTCATATCTATTCAAACAATGTCCTAATCAAATCATAAGAAGATGCATTCCAGATGAAGAAGTTAGGAGCATTTTATCCTTTTGCCATGATCAAGCTTGTCATGATCATTTTAGTGCTAAAAAGACTGCAGCTAAAGTACTTCAATGTGGATTCTATTGGCCTAACCTATTTAGAGATGCCCATGAATACTGTAAAGTTGTGTTAGGTGCCAACAAATAGGATGAATCATAAAGAAAGATATGATGCCTATGAATCCAATTTTAATTATTGAAATATTTGATATATGGGGAATAGACTTCATGGGACCTTTTTCAAAATCTTTTGAAAATAAATACATCTTAGTAGCTGTTGATTATGTATCCAAATGGATAGAGACAGTACCATGCAAGACCAATGACAGTAGGATTGTTATCAAATTTCTCAAAAAAAATATTCTCTCTTGATTTAACACCCCTAAAGCTATTATTAGTGATCGTGGAACACACTTCTACAACCAATCTTTTGCATTACTAATGAAGAAGTATAATATTAACTACAAATTGGCCATACCCTATCATCCACAAACAAGTGGGCAAGTTGAAGTTTCTAATCGACAAATCAAGCTGATTTTAGAGAAGATAATAAACACAAAGAGAAAAGACTGGTCTTTAAAATTAATTGATGCACTTTGGGCTTACTGCACAGCTTTTAAGACCAACTTAAGGATGTTTTCTTATAGACTTATTTTTGGTAAAGCATATCACTTGCCAGTAGAACTGGAGCATAAGGCAATGTGGGCCATTAAACAACTAAATATGAATTTAGATGCAGCTAGTGACCTAAGAAAATTACGGATCAATGAACTTGAAGAAATTAGGAATGAAGCCTATGAAAATTCAAAAATTTATAAAGAAAGAATAAAGCTTTTCATGATCAAGTAATTAAAAGAAAATCTTTTTCATCTAGATAAAAAGTTTTTCTATATAATTCTAGGCTACACCTATTTTTAGGTAAATTAAGATCTCGATGGATTGGACCATATATTGTTAAAGAAGTCTTCTCACACGAGGCCATAGAAATTAAAAATCCAAGTATTGGTGTTACTTTTAAAGTTAATGGACAATGAATAAAACCATTCTTGGAACTACCTACTGAATCTAATGAAGCTATGGTTCTTTACAAACCTATTTACTTGAATTAATTTTTGGACAAGTCTAGCTGAAGACGTTAAACTTAGCGCTTATTTGGAGGCAACCTAAGTTTTTATATTTAACATTTTATTTTTCTTTTTAGTTTAACTTTCTTTCAAGACTAAGTTGGGAGGAGAACTACAAACTAATGTTGAATGAAGAACAAATAAACCTAGACCAAGACCAGAACCATATTAAGCCAGGTGAACTCTTTTCTTGATATTTTTTTTACCATTTATCACACTATTTTTTTTCCTTCATTGAGAATAATGAAAATTAAGTTGGGAGGAAGGATAAATAAAACTTTTTTAAAGTCCTCAAATATGAGAATAATTAGTCTTATGTACCTGATTTTGTCCTGATTTAAAGTTTTTCAGATATTTTAATCGATGATTGATTAATAATCTAGAGAATTTTTTAAATACTAAGGATCCAATTATTAAGAAAACCCAATAAATGGTCAGGTCTAGAACAGACAAGTTTTTGAGTAATTTTAAAATCTTCTTCCAGTCTATATTTGATAAAGAATCTACTTTATATGGGTATGAGTGAAAAAATTTATTATAAAAAAAAAATTTATGAAAAAAATTTTGAAAAAAAAAAGAAATAAAGAGCAAGTTCTAAACATTGATCTCCCACTGAGTAACCGGATCCTGTTGTCTAAGTAAGCAATGTTATTCACATTAAAAAGTGGATAATGTGAAGAAGCTTATTATACAATTAGTTTTAATCTGTAGCCTATTTGACTCAAGTCAGTAAGTTCGAGGGGTGTTCTACACCTAATGCCCTAAAGCCAACTGATTTGGAAGTCATTGGTTCAAAGCTTGCTATAAGGATCAAATAGAAAGCTTAAGAGATTAAAACATTGTACTGACTATAAAAAAAACTCTAGTCCATACTAAAATTAGAGGATTTAAAGAATAAAGATGGAGAATTGATAAAAAAAAAGCTCTAAATTTTATGTTTTTTACTTAACCACTATTTAGGATAGAATTAATAATCCGATGATATATTTCTTAAATTTCTAACTAAGTATCAACTGACTTCAGGATGACCTAAAGAAACTTTCATAAGTCGATACATATTTCTAATTTTTTTTTTTTACTCGAGGATGAGTAAAACTCAAGTTGGAAGGTGTGATAATTGCCATAATTCATAAAATAAAAGTATTAAAATAATATAATATTTAATATTTATTTTAAAAAATTGATATTTTTATTAGTGTTTTATAGAAAAGAAATCCATCAATATGAAGAGCTCGATTTATAGGTTCCAACATAATAAATTTCACTTAAATCAGAGCTAAAATGAAAAGGTTATGAAGTCTAGAAGTTAAAATAAAAGAAAAATAAAAAAAAAAGATCGATGCACAGTGGACCGACCGACTGGTCCATGAAATAGGTGCAGATTGGTTAGCTCAGTAGGCATGGCCAAGCAGCGGTTGCCACATGGTGAACCTAGACCTCTAAGAGGTTCATAGAATTTCTATCGCGGCATACAGGGACATTTTGGTTATTTTTTCTAGCACGTCGACTTCTAATTGGCTGTAGTTTTCGACATGGCCGATCCATGGCAGTCTATGGCTATAGTTTTGCATAATCGAATGGTGGATGTTGATGCCAGTGGAGATCCAATGATTGATATTCATTCCGACCTGATTAAGATTTTTAGAAAAGATTTGGCACGATCCAATGACAAAAATTCATCCAGGCCATGATCTGACAGCTAGAATTAATCCAAAGGCTTGATCAGGGGTTTAAGTAGCTAATCTTGATGGTTTTTGAGTTGATTTTGGACCATTTGATTAAAATCTGATGGCCAGGAAGCTTTAGGGTGTTTAAAATCGATCCAAACTCGGATTTTGACTTCAAAAATTGCTGTGAAGATCTTGTTTCCTCCTTTATTTAAGCACTCTTACTCCCATAGCCTGAGAACAAGTCTTCTAAGACAAAAAAATAGAGAAAAATAGAGTTTCTTCTATCTTTTTCTCCCTTCTCCTCCTTATTTCTTCCTTCTTTCTTCTTCCAATTTTCAATCAAAGGAGCTCTAAAGATGCTGGGAGCGAGCAGATTGTCTACCATGCATGGCTAAGGAGCTAAATTCTGGTAAAGTGGATAAAGTCTTCTAAACATGGATTATAATTTTCTTTTCTTTATCTTTTATAATTTTTTTTTATGAAAACATGTTCTCATGCCTAGTTTTTAATGAAATTTATTTTTATGCATAAGATCTTGACTCTGTGACATGCTTATTATTAATCTAAATAAATTATATTCATTAAGATGGATTGTGATCGATAGATACAATCCATACTTAATTTAATGATTTATTTTAGAGAAAAATCATTAAAAACCATATTTTAAATTTTTAAGAATTAAAGTATTGAATAATTTATGATTTTATAGAGATGAATCATAATCAAAAGATATAATTCATACTCTAAGAAAATAAATTATAATCATAACTAAATTCTTAAAATATCAATTTTTGTATTAAAAAAAATTACCACAATCCTGTTAGAGAAGGATTCAAAATTCTAGAATATTTTTTATTAATTCAAAAATCCTAATTAATAAAGTATTTTCTTTTTTTTATTTTTATTTTTATTTACTAAACTTTTGATTACCTCTCTTTAATCTACTTAATTAAATTCCTATTTTAAAATTAATATATTTATTTTTAATCAAATTAAACGTAACTTAGTCTTCAATCCTCGAGAAAATCAACACCTGACTCACTACTGTTCTAATTAATAGGCAGATCGATTTTAATTATCATTTGATGCTCTAATGATAGCAGTCATCCATCCTAAAATCCAATGTGGTGGTGCCAAGTCTAGCCCTGTCTGATGAAGCTGCTCCCTCCACATCTCCTGAATGAGAGAAAATTATCGACAAGAAGAAGAAGAAGGAGCAAAATGCCATTACCAAGAAAGTCAAAAGAAAGGTCGGACGCTCTGATAGTGAGAGCTCTGGCCAAGAGCAGGATTTTTTGGATGATCGAAAGATCGTCCAATCTCTGATGCGAGGTAGCATTCTCCTGCACATTATCGATAGAATGGTCCAGAAAGAAGATGTGGAGAGGTTTGATGAATTCTTCACTACCTACCTTGAGGTAACTAACTTTTCCAAATTTGTTCGAATGAAGAATATACTTACAAAGCTCTGGCTTAATTTATTTTCATTCCACAGCTAGGCAGTACTTGTTTGTCCATTCGAAGGCGGTGGATCTTCGCCAAGTTGAGACTTTCAAAGCCCTCTAAGAGGCTCAGGCAGAGATCGAGAAGGTTCAAGCCGAGGTCGATTGTTTGAAGGTGGCCTCGAAGGTCCAATCTTCAGAAGTTGAGCATCTTTGGGAAGCACTGCGGAAGAAAGAAGAAGTAGCGGTAGGATTGAAGGTGATGCGTTCTAATCTATCGCTATGCTAAGTGCACCAATCAATCAAATAATAAAGTATATGAGTAGAGTATCATTCCTAAAGGATTGGAAAATAAGTACTGAAAATATTCTTTCCTAAGCTTTATTTAGATAGTGATTTATGAGAATTTAAAAAAATAAGAAAAAATAAAAAAATAAATTAATAAATTATAAGAAAATAGAGAGTGTATAATTTTTAGGATTTTAAACTCAAGAGCAATAGGTTACTAAGGCAGTCAGTTCACCAACTCAACCAATATAATATTTAAGTATTTATATAAATTAGGTTAATTTTGTTTTATGTGACGATGGAGTCTCCTAGATTATTCACTATCTTTTGATCCAGGTATAGTAAAACTATCAATATCTTTTGTACAAGCATAATTTAAATAAATATCAATGCATTAAGTTTTGTGAAATTCTCTAATTAAAATACACTGCATCCAAAGTGCACTAAAATTCCTACATGCATATGAATTCTAATTCAATTCATGATACAAGGAATATAAATCAAGAAGCATCGACATAGACGTACTTGGTTCATATCATCTATATCCATCAGATCAATTAGAAGATGGTTAGTAATCTAAAAGCATTAAGAACATATTTATATACTTCTCATGAACAAAATTTAAATCAAAAATAAAATCATACTGAATATTGTATTGAAAGAGTGGCTACACCTTAGCCTTAGTAAAAGAAAATTTAGTTCATGGTAAAAGGGTCAAAAACAATAATTAAAATAAAAAGCTTGAAAAAAATCCAAATAAATAATTGCTTATTGCTGAAATTGATCATCCATTGCTCTTGGCGTGAAGAAGTTGATGAAGAAGAGCTCTTTGTAGGTTTACTGGTCGTTGGAAGAAGAACCACGAAGAAAGAAGGAAGAAAGAAAATAAAATAAAGAAGAGAAAAACTCTCCTTCTCTATATTTCTCCCTCTCTATTTCTCTCCCTGTTTCCAGCACTCTGCCTTTCTATCTCTCCTTAAAATTATTCCTTAAAACTCTCTCTCTCAGGTTCTCTTTAAAAAAAAGCTCTTGGCTGCAAGCCTTTAAATAGGCTAGAGGTGGTTTTTGGATCCAAATCCCATTGAAATCCTAAAAAAATTGGGTTTAAAACTCTTAAAACAAGTCAAAAAGAATCCTGGATCATTATGGCCGCTGAATATCGATCAAACAGGCCAAAAACCACTCAAAAACCCATTTTAAAACCCAAATCAAGTCAAAATAAACCTCAGCCATTGGATCACCTTTCAGATGGATTCTTGAACATCAAATCGTGCTGAAGAAGGCTTCAGGCGCTTAGTTAAAAACAGAATTTAATAGCAACCATCGAATCTTGATCGGGAGGAATGGGTGCCATTCATCAGTGCCTAAATCTTTGTCATCTGATCCAATCCCAAGAAAAGTAGTCGTCCGATCCCGCCTACGTCCCATATAGACCGATCGTGAGCTAGGTTTACCATGGACCATCCGTCTGTCAGTCAATCCCGTCGTGCACTATCGCATGAAATTCCAATTTTGCCTTGCGCTGGGTACTGTAGCGGTCCACTATACACCACAAAAAATCTTGACGTCAGCAGGGCATCAGCAAGCCGATTTGGTTCTTTTATAGTTGGGCTGGGTCGGTTTGCTGAGCCGGTTCTAACTGAACCAGTCAGCTCTTTTTTATTTAATTTAATTTTTTATTTTCTTTGATAATTGATTTATGGCTCGTTTGAAGTCTATTTTTCTTGAAATTTATTTCGTTCGAACCAGAAAATTCAAATCTTCATATTGGTGGCCTTCTTTCCTACATAAAATTAATAAAAATATTAATTTCTTAAAAATAAAATTAATTATTTTATAATTTAATACTTTAGTTAGTATATTTTAGTACTTATCACACCCCCCAACTTGGTCATTGCTAGTCCCTTAGCAATGCTTTATTTATCACCATGTTTTAATAAGATCCTCCTTCATAAAAATAAATCTAAGATTAAAGATTAAAAGGTTTAGAAAATATCACTAACTAAGTATTGAGCTTCAGAAGCAAATTTTGTAGTCAATACAATCAGAAACTTCCTTAGAATACATCTAAAGATCTATAGCACTTGTGTTCATGATGACTAACTTAGTATTTTGGTGTTAATTTAAAGGATAAAAGTCTCTTCTCTTATCACTTATTTTGGTTAATTTTCTATACACTCCCAAGTTAAGCTCATGAATTAAGGTAGCTTTCACACTGCCTTATTTTTCTTTTTTTATGCTGAGCATCCTGGCCTTCTCTCCATCATTTGACGTGAACCTCCATACTTGACCTAGGTGCAGAGATCCAATTACTAAGCTTCAGGCAATCCACATATACTCTTTTTTTTGTACTTTTTATTTTGGCAGGTAGCTCTTTCCTTAAATTCAAGTTTTTTTGATTGGAATGTATATTAATCAATTTTTAGTGATAATTGAATCCTCAATTGGCCTTATAATCTACACCTACTTTGCCTTGTTAGTGTGCATGTGCAATTAAGAGTGCTAATAGTCTTTAGGTGACCTAAGTAGGCCTTTAAAAGTCTAACCAACTAATCTACTTTTTAACTTGCTACATTCATTAGCAAATACTTCTAACTTTTATTACTTTTTCTAGTCTATCTTGCTCAAGATTTTCTTTCTTGACACATAATTTTTATTTTTTTAATATATATATTTTATTTTTTTTAATAAAATCTTTTCTATCCTCCAACTTATTCTACTTTGTCTCAGTGGAGAAAGAAAAAGTAAAGGTGCAATAAGAGATAGGAAAGAATACACCTATCCTATTTGTCTAAACTAGTTCTTTGAAGCTTTGCAAACTGGCTTGAGCTCTCTTTTTCTTTTTTTTATAAAATTAAAAATGTACACCAAAGCAATAAAAGAGCAATAAGAATTTACTAAAAAAGAAAAGAAAAGGATCAAAACTAAAAGGAAAAAAATAACCCATCTAGTAGTTCTGATTTATAGTCTTCAGCTTGACTTTCTTAAGGCTCTAAGTTGGATTAATCGGTGCCACTTCAATAGGTATACTTTTATGTTTGGTTGAATCCTCTTTCAATTGGACACTGCTAGCTTTACTAGTCTCAAACATGTTTTCTATAGAATTTTTATATAGTGATTTATCGATAATATTAATTTGAAAATAAATTTGATTATCATTAGGATATTTAGTATCTTTAAAAATATTAAAAGTTACTTGTTCATCATGGACTCTAAGAATTAATTTTTCTTGTTGAACATTTATTAAAGCTCCTCCAGTAGCTAAAAAGGATCTCCCTAAGATAAGAGGTACATTAATATCTTCTTCCATATCAAAAATAATAAAATCAATAGAAAAAATAAACTTGTTTACATTTACCAAGACATCCTCCACTATACCTCTTGGATATTTGATGGATCTGTTAGCTAGTTGAAGAGTGATAGTGGTAGGCTTTGGTTCTCCTAGATCGAACTTTCTGAAAATAGAGAAAGGCATGAGATTAATACTTGCTCTTAAATCATATAAAATTTTATCAAAAATACAATCACCAATAATGCAAGGGATAGTAAAACTTTTTGGATCCTTTAGCTTCTATGGTAATTTATTTTGAAATATTACTGAGCACTCTTCATTCAAATTTATTCTTTTATGCTACTTCAGCTTCTTTTTATTTGTTAGAATTTTTTTGAGAAACTTGGCATACCTAGGCATCCGAGTAATAGCATCTACAAAAGAAATATTAATATATAAATTCTTTAAAATTTTAAAAAAATTAAAAAATTTCTTATCTGAATGTTGTATTTGTCTCTCTGGGAATGGTAGTGGTGGCACATAGGGCTTCATATTAAGATCAGTAAATTTTATACCCAGAGACCATCCATCTGCTGGTTGTTTTGGTGATTGATGAACATTAATTGGCTTTTCTATATTTAAAGTTGGCTCTTCAGTCTCTTTTTTTTTATGTGGCTCCTCTAGCTCTTTACCACTTTTTAAGGTGATAGCATTGATATGCTCCCTTGGATTGGTCTCCATGTTGCTAGGCAAGGATCCTTGTGGTCTCTTGACGCGCACTAATTTATAGCTATGGCAAGTGCACCAGTCGATCAAGTAATAAAGTGAATGAGTAGAGTATCATCCCTAGAGGATTAAAAAATAAGTACTGAAAAGCTCTTTCCTATGCTTTATTTAGAAAACTGATTTATGAGAATAAGAAATTAAAGAACAAAATAAAGAAATAATTAAAAATTTTAAGAAAATAGAGAGAGTGTAATTATTAGGGTTTTAAACTCAAGAGCAATGTGTTACTAAGGCAATCGGTCCACCAACTCAGTCAATGCAATATTTAGGTTATTAGATTAATTTTATTTCATGTGACAGTGGAGTCTCCTAATTTATTCACTACCCTTTGGTCCAGGCATAGCAAAACTATCAATATTTATTAATTATCCTTTGATCCAGATGTAATTTAATTAAATATTAATGCATTAAGTTTTGTGAAACCCTCTAATTAAAATACACTACGTCCAAAGCGCACTAAAATTTTTGCATGCATATGAATTCTAATTTGATTCATAATATAAGGTATATAATCAAGAAGCAATAATATAGATAAACTTGGTGCGTAACATCTATATTCATCAGATCAATTAGAAGATGGCTAGTAATCTAAAAGCATTAAGATCAGATTTATATACTCCTCATGAATAAAATTTAAAATTAAAAATAAATCACACTGAATATTGCATCCAAAGAGTGGCTACACCTTAGCCTTAGTAAAAAAAAATTTAGTTCATGATAACAAGTTTAAAAATAGCAAATAAAATAAAAAGCATAGAGAAATTAGACTATTCGATTGCTGAAATTGATTGTCCGTTGCTCTTGGTGTGGAGAACTTGTGAAGAAGACGAAGCTCCTTGATCGATGTCTTGATTGTCAAAAAAAATTAAAATCCTTTTCTTTCTCTCAAAAATTTCTCTTATTTTTCTATCTCTTTCTCTTTTTTTTCTCTCTGACTTCTCTTTCTTTTTCTCTTTTTCTCTCTTCCATTTTTTTTCTACGGCAACAGCAGCTTTTATAGCCCAAAATATCAATTTTTTTTTGAATTTTTTTTAAAATTAGGTTTAAGACTCCCAAAATAACTCAAATTATGATCTGGATGATTCTGACCATTGGATGTTAATCAAACAGTCCAAAAATCACTTAAAAATCCTTTAAAATATCTTAGATCAAGTCGGAATTCATGCCAGCCATCGGATCAAGCGTTGGATTGAATCTGAGCCATCTGATCATGCAAAAAGAAGGCTTCTGATCTTAGTTTAACGTCGGAATGAATCTCAACCGTTGGATCTCGATCGAGAGCTGCGGATGCTGTTCATCAGCGCATTCTTTTCAGCCATCCGATCAAATCTCAGTGAAAGGCGCCCATTGGATCAGACAAAATTCTCAAATTGCCCACCATAGACCATGCACGAGCCCGATGTTGCATGGACCGCTGCGTTCTTCAGCCAATCAAAGCGCATTTCTTCATGTAAATTTCCCAAAATGCCCTCAAGTCGGTCAACCGTGCGTCGCAAAAAAGATGACATCAGCCTGCCGTCAGCATTGCGTCAGCAGGTCGATCTACTGATGTGGTCTGCTGAGCCAGTTTTCTGAACCGATTTGAACCGAACCGATTTCTTTTTTTATATTCAATTTCGGGCTCGTTTGAAGTCCATTTTGCCTGAAATTTATTTTATCTAAACAAGAAAAATAAGATCTTCACATTGGTGGCCTTCTTTCCTACATAAGATTAATAAAAGTATCAATTTCTAAAGAAATAGATTAATTTATTTTATAATTTAATACTTTTATTAGTATATTTTTACCACTTATCACACCCCCCAACTTAGTCATTGCTAGTCCCTTAGCAATGTTTTATTTAATACCATGTTTCAATAAGATTATCCATCACAAAGATAAAATCTGGGACTAAAGATCAAAAAGTTTAGAAAATACTGCTAATTAAGCATTGAGCTTCAGAAGCAAATTTTTCAGTCAATACAATTAAAAACTTTCTTAGAGTACATCAAAGATCTATAGCACTTGTGTTCATGATGGCTAACTTTAGCATTTCAGTATTAAATTAAAAGAATAAAAGTATCCTCTCTTATCACCTATTTTGATCAATTTTCTATACATTCTCAATTTTATACTCATGAATTAAGGTAGCTTTCACACTGCCCCCCCCCCCATTTTTTTTTACTGTGCTGAGCATCCTGGCCTTTCCTTCACCATTTTACGTGAATTTTCACACTTGACCTAGGTGCAGAGACCCAGTTACTAGGCTTTGGGCAATCCACATATACTCTATCTTTTGCACTTTATTTTTAGGCAGGTAGCTCTTTCCTTAAATTTAAGTTTCTTTGATTAGAATGTATATTAATTGCCAATTTTTAGTGATAATTGAATCCTCAGTTGACCTTATAATCAATACCTACTTTGCCTTGTTAGTGTGCATGTACAATTAGAAGTGCTAATAGTCTTTTAATGACCTAAGTAGGTTGCTAAAAGTTGATCAACTAATCTACTTCTTTAACTCGTTATATTCATTAGCAAATAATTCTATCTTTCATCACTTATCCAATCTATCTTTCTCAAGATTTTTTTCTTGACATATTTATTATTATTATTATTATTATTATTATTATTATTTATTTTTTATCCCCTAACTTATTCTACATTATCTTAAAGGAGAAAGAAAAATAAAGGGTGCAATCAAAGATAGGAAGGAATACACCTAATTTGGTTCAGTCTGATTCTTTGGAGCTTTGAAATTTTGCTTGAGCTCTCATTGATTTTTCTTTGCAAAATTAAAAATACACACCAGAGCAGTAAAAGAGCAACAACAAATTACTGAAAAATAAAAGAAAAATGATCAAAACTAAAAAGAAAAGAAACAACCTATCTAGTAGTTCTGATTTATAGTCTTCAGCTTGACTTTCTTTGAGTTCTAAAGTGGATCAATCTGGTGCCACTTCAATTGGAATACTTTCATGTTTGATCGAGTCCTCTTTCAATTTGACATTGCTAGCTTTTATAGTCTCAAACCTATTTTCTACAGAATTCTCATATACTGAATTATCAATAATATCAATTAGAAAATAAGTTTGATTGTCATCAAGATGTTTAGTATCTTTGAAAACATTAAAAGTAACTTGTTCATCTTGGACTCTAAGTAATTAATTTTTCTTGTTGAACATCTATTAAAGCTCTTCCAGTAGCTAAAAAGGGTCTCCCTAAAATAAGGGGTACATCATAATCTTCTTTCATATCAAGAACAATAAAATCAATAGAAAAAATAAACTTATTTACCTTTACCAAGACATCCTCCACTATACCTCTTGGATATTTAATGGATCTTGTCGGCTAATTGAAGAGTAATAGTGGTAGGCTTCGGTTCTCCTAGACCCAGCTTCCTGAAAATAGAAAAAGGCATGAGATTAATGCTTGCTCCTAAATCACATAAAACTTTTATCAAAACTACAATCACCAATAATGCAAGGGATAGTAAAACTCCCTGGATCTTTTAGCTTCTATGGTAATTTATTTTGAAGTATTGCTGAGCATTCTTCATTCAAATTTATTCTCTCATGCTCCTTCAGCTTTTTCTTATTTGTTAGGATTTCTTTGAGAAACTTGGCATACCTGGGCATTTGAGTAATAGCATCTACAAAAGGAATATTAATATGTAAATTTTTTAATAATTTTGAAAAAGTTAGAAAATTTCTTATCTGGATGCTGTATTTGTCTCTCTGGGAATGGTAGTGATGGCACGTAGGGCTTCACATTTGGATCAGCAAATCGTATACCTAGAGACCATCCATCTGTTGGTTGTTTTGGTGACTGACGAATTTTAGTTGATGGTTTCTTATTTGTAGTTGGCTCTTCAGTCTCTTTCTTCTGATGTGGCTCCTCCAGCTTTGTACCACTTCTTAGGGTGATAGCATTGACTTGCTCCCTTGGATTGGTCTCCGTGTTGCTGGGCAAGGATCCTTGAGGTCTCTCAGAGATTATCTTAGCCATTTGATCTATTTGCATCTCCAAGTTTCGAATTGCTGCTGCTTGGTCCTGCCTAAGTTTGGCTTCCAAATTTTTTATAGTTGCTTCTTGGTTTTGCATAAATTTGACCATCAGCTCTTCCATGTTGGACTTCTTTTCAGGTACTTGAAATCCCGGGGTGGCTGTTGTGCTGCATTTTGATTGCTCCATGAGAAATTTGGGTGCTGCCTCCACCCTTGATTGTATGTGTTGGAGTAGGGATTGTTTTGTTGCAGTCCTGAAAAAATTACCAACATAATTAGCTGTATCAGTTGTTTTAGCAAAAGGATTACCTGTCTGGCAATTGCTCGTATCGTGTCCTCCTCCACATAGGTCACAGGTGATGCTCTGAACATGCATAGCTGTTCCCTTCAAGTTGTTGACTTTGGCTCTAAGGGCTGCAATTTCAGCTAGTAAGGTTGGCACGCAATCTACTCCCTGCACAGCTGCTAGTCTTTTTGGCATCATGCATTCTGTCTGCCACTGATAGCTATTTGATGCCATCTCATCGATCAGATCGAAGGCTTCTTCCTCCATTTTTTGGTTAATGGTTCCTCCTGCTGCTGCATCAATCATAGAACGATTAGTAGGAGATAAACCATTATAGAAAGTTTGTACCTGAAGCCATACGGGTAGTTGATGATGTGGACATCTCCTCAGCAATTCCTTGAAATGCTCCCAAGCCTCATATAGTGTCTCTATGTCCATCTGCATTAAAGAAGTGATATCGTTGCGCATCTTGGCAGTCTTGGAAGGTGGAAAGTACTTGGCTAAGAATTTTTGGGCTAGGACATCCCAAGTTGTGATAGAACCTGCAGGAAGAGAATGAAGCCAACTCTTAGCTTTGTCCCATAAAGAGAAAGAAAATAACCTTAATCTAATAGCATCATCCGACACCCCATTAATTTTAAAAGTATCACAAAGTTCAAGAAAAATTAGAAATATGGGCATTCGGATCATCATGCACGTGTCCACTGAATTGGATAGTTGATTGAATCATCTGGATCATCGTCGATTTTATTTCGAAGTTGTTTGCTCGTACAGGCGGTCTCCTGATGCTCGAAGCTGCATCGGCTATAGATGGTGTGATGTAATCATTTAATGGATGATGTACTGGTCGAATAGCTTCATGCTGTCCTTCGGTCGCCATATCCAATCCTAGATTGATGTCGTTAGGATCTTCAGCTGCCATGTTTCTTTCTTGTTGTAGTCTTCTAATGGTTCTTTCAATTTTTGGATCTAAAGGTAGTAAGTTACTATGTCCAGTACGTGTCATGCACTGAACAAAATTTTTTTTAAAAAAAAAATAATAAAAATTAAAAATAAAATTCTAAAGTAAAGCTAGGATCAAAATTTCAATATTGTTTTAGACACAATCCCCGACAACGATGCCAAAAACTTGATGCATGCTAATTTATAGCTATGGCAAGTGCACCAGTCGATCAAGTAATAAAGTGAATGAGTAGAGTATCATCCCTAGAGGATTGAAAAATAAGTACTGAAAAGCTCTTTCCTATGCTTTATTTAGAAGACCGATTTATGAGAATAAGAAATTAAAGAACAAAATAAAGAAATAATTAAAAATTTTAAGAAAATAGAGAGAGTGTAATTATTAGGGTTTTAAACTTAAGAGCAATGTGTTACTAAGGCAATCGGTTCACCAACTCAGTCAATACAATATTCAGGTTATTAGATTAATTTTATTTCATGTGACGGTGGAGTCTCCTAATTTATTCACTACCCTTTGGTCCAGGCATAGCAAAACTATCAATATTTATTAATTATCCTTTGGTCCAGGTGTAATTTAAATAAATATTAATGCATTAAGTTTTGTGAAACCCTCTAATTAAAATACGCTGCATCCAAAGTGCACTAAAATTTCTGCATGCATATGAATTCTAATTTGATTCATAATACAAGGTATATAATCAAGAAGCAATAACATAGATGTACTTGGTCCGTAACATCTATGTTCATCAGATCAATTAGAAGATGGCCAGTAATCTAAAAGCATTAAGATCAGATTTATATACTCCTCATGAATAAAATTTAAAATTAAAAATAAATCATACTGAATATTGCATCAAAAGAGTGGCTACACCTTAGCCTTAGTAAAAAAAAATTTAGTTCATGATAACAAGTTTAAAAACAGTAAATAAAATAAAAAGCATAGAGAAATTAGACTGTTTGATTGCTGAAATTGATTGTCCGTTGCTCTTGGTGTGGAAAACTTGTGAAGATGACGAAGCTCCTTGATCGAAGTCTTGATTGTCGAAAAAAATTAAAAACCCTTTTCTTTCTCTCAAAAATTTCTCTTATTTTTCTATCTTTTTCTCTTTTCTTTTCCTCTCTGACTTCTCTTCCTTTTTTTTTTTCTCTCTTTTTCTCTCTTACTTCCTTTTTTTTTTCTACGACAACAGCAGCTTTTATAGCCTAAAATATCAATTTTTTTTTGAAATCCTTTTAAAATTAGGTTTAAGACTCCCAAAATTGAAGGAAAATCCTGATTTCCCGATCCAGGTTCGTCCAGATCTGATTAGATCAAGAGATATATTTCAAAAATTTTCTCTTGATCTCAATCAGATCTTGATATGTTTCAGATCTGATTCTTATTATTTTAATAAATAAAATAAAATAAGATAAATTAAATCAAATTCAATTTACCTGATTTGGGTAATCCTATTACCCTGTAGAAGATCCTGATTGCAGCGGAAGGTTCTGGATCTTAGCCACGCAAGCGCCTGGACTCTACCGGTATCCACTCGGGTTGGATCTGGAGATCCTCTTCTTC
>QRFJ01002006.1:95755-212752 GCA_006176705.1 Cocos nucifera | reverse complement strand
TTTTTTTTTTGAAATTCAATTTTCGGGCTCGTTTGAAGTCCATTTTGCCTGAAATTTATTTCATCTGAACCAGAAAAATAAGATCTTCACATTGGTGGCCTTCTTTCCTACATAAGATTAATAAAAGTATCAATTTCTAAAAAATAGATTAATTTATTTTATAATTTAATACTTTTATTAGTATATTTTTACCACTTATCACACCCCCCAACTTAGTCATTGCTAGTCCCTTAGCAATGTTTTATTTAATACCATGTTTCAATAAGATTATCCATCACAAAGATAAAATCTAGGATTAAAGGTCAAAAAGTTTAGAAAATACTGCTAACTAAGCATTGAGCTTCAGAAGCAAATTTTTCAGTCAATACAATTAAAAACTTTCTTAGAGTACATCAAAGATCTATAGCACTTGTGTTCGTGATGACTAACTTTAGCATTTCAGTATTAAATTAAAAGAACAAAAGTATCCTCTCTTATCACCTATTTTGGTCAATTTTCTATACATTCTCAATTTTATACTCATGAATTAAGGTAGCTTTCACACTGCCCCCCCTTTTTTTTTTTTTTTTTTTTTGTGCTGAGCATCCTGGCCTTTCCTTCACCATTTTACGTGAATTTTCACACTTGACCTAGGTGCAGAGATCCAGTTACTAGGCTTTGGGCAATCCACATATACTCTATCTTTTGCACTTTATTTTTAGGCAGGTAGCTCTTTCCTTAAATTCAAGTTTCTTTGATTAGAATGTATATTAATTACCAATTTTTAGTGATAATTGAATCCTCAGTTGGCCTTATAATCAATACCTACTTTGCCTTGTTAGTGTGCATGTGCAATTAGAAGTGCTAATAGTCTTTTAATGACCTAAGTAGGCTGCTAAAAGTTGACCAACTAATCTACTTCTTTAACTCGTTACATTCATTAGCAAATAATTCTATCTTTTATCACTTATCCAGTTCTATCTTGCTCAAGATTTTCTTCTTGACACATTTTTTTTTTTTTTTTATTTTTTTTTTTTATTTTTTATCCCCTAATTATTCTACATTGTCTTAAAGGAGAAAGAAAAATAAAGGGTGCAATAAAGGATAGGAAGGAATACACCTGATTTGGTTCAGTCTGGTTCTTTGGAGCTTTGAAATTTTGCTTGAGCTCTCATTGATTTTTTCTGCAAAATTGAAAATACACACCAAGAGCAGTAAAAGAGCAACAACAAATTACTGAAAAATAAAAGAAAAAAAAATGATCAAAACTAAAAAGAAAAGAAACAACCTATCTAGTAGTTCTGATTTATAGTCTTCAGCTTGACTTTCTTTGAGTTCTAAAGTGGATCAATCTGGTGCCACTTCAATTGGAATACTTTCATGTTTGGATCGAGTCCTCTTTCAATTTGACATTGCTAGCTTTTATAGTCTCAAACCTATTTTCTACAGAATTCTCATATAACTGGATTGTCAATAATATCAATTAGAAAATAAGTTTGATTATCATCAGGATGTTTAGTATCTTTGAAAACATTAAAAGTAACTTGTTCATCTTGGACTCTAAGAATTAATTTTTCTTGTTGAACATCTATTAAAGCTCCTCCAGTAGCTAAAAAGGGTCTCCCTAAAATAAGGGGTACATCATAATCTTCTTTCCATATCAAGAACAATAAAATCAATAGGAAAAATAAACTTGTTTACCTTTACCAAGACATCCTCCACTATACCTCTTGGATATTTAATGGATCTGTCGGCTAATTGAAGAGTAATAGTGGTAGGCTTTGGTTCTCCTAGACCCAGCTTCCTGAAAATAGAAAAAGGCATGAGATTAATGCTTGCTCCTAAATCACATAAAACTTTATCAAAACTACAATCACCAATAATGCAGGGGATAGTAAAACTCCCTGGATCTTTTAGCTTCTGTGGTAATTTATTTTGAAGTATTGCTGAGCATTCTTCATTCAAATTTATTCTCTCATGCTCCTTCAGCTTTTTCTTATTTGTTAGGATTTCTTTGAGAAACTTGGCATACCTGGGCATTTGAGTAATAGCATCTACAAAAGGAATATTAATATGTAAATTCTTTAAAATTTTGAAAAAGTTAGAAAATTTCTTATCTGGATGCTGTATTTGTCTCTCTGGGAATGGTAGTGGCGGCACGTAGGGCTTCACATTTGGATCAGCAAATCGTATACCTGGAGACCATCCATCTGCTGGTTGTTTTGGTGACTGACGAATTTTAGTTGATGGTTCCTTATTTGTAGTTGGCTCTTCAGTCTCTTTCTTCTGATGTGGCTCCTCCAGCTTTGTACCACTTCTTAGGGTGATAGCATTGACTTGCTCCCTTGGATTGGTCTCCGTGTTGCTTGGGCAAGGATCCTTGAGGTCTCTCGGAGATTATCTTAGCCATTTGACCTATTTGCATCTCCAAGTTTCGAATTGCTGCTGTTTGGTCCTGCCTAAGTTTGGCTTCCAAATTTTTTATAGTTGCTTCTTGGTTTTGCATAAATTTGACCATCAGCTCTTCCATGTTGGACTTCTTTTCAGGTACTTGGAATCCCGGGGGTGGCTGTTGTGCTGCATTTTGATTGCTCCATGAGAAATTTGGGTGCTGCCTCCACCCTTGATTGTATGTGTTGGAGTAGGGATTGTTTTGTTGCGGCCTGAAAAAATTACCAATATAATTAGCTGTATCAGTTGTTTTAGCAAAAGGATTACCTGTCTGGCAATTGCTCGTATCGTGTCCTCCTCCACATAGGTCACAAGTAATGCTCTGAACATGCATAGCTGTTCCCTTTAAGTTGTTGACTTCGGCTCTAAGGGCTGCAATTTCAGCTAGTAAGGTTGGCACGCAATCTACTCCCTGCACAGCTGCTAGTCTTTTTGGCATCATGCATTCTGTCTGCCATTGATAGCTATTTGATGCCATCTCATCGATCAGATCGAAGGCTTCTTCCTCCATTTTTTGATTAATGGTTCCTCCTGCTGCTGCATCAATCATAGAATGATTAGTAGGAGATAAACCATTATAGAAAGTTTGTACCTGAAGCCATACGGGTAGTTGATGATGTGGACATCTCCTCAGCAGTTCCTTGAAATGCTCCCAAGCCTCATATAGTGTCTCCATGTCCATCTGCATAAAAGAAGTGATATCGTTGCGCATCTTGGCAGTCTTGGAAGGTGGAAAGTACTTGGCTAAGAATTTTTGGGCTAGGACATCCCAAGTTGTGATAGAACCTGCAGGAAGAGAATGAAGCCAACTCTTAGCTTTGTCCCATAAAGAGAAAGGAAATAACCTTAATCTAATAGCATCATCCGACACCCCATTAATTTTAAAAGTATCGCAAAGTTCAAAGTTCAAAAAAATTAGAAATATGGGCATTCGGATCATCATGCACGTGTCCACTGAATTGGACAGTTGATTGAATCATCTGGATCATCGTCGATTTTATTTCGAAGTTGTTTGCTCGTACAGGCGGTCTCCTGATGCTCGAAGCTGCATCGGCTATAGATGGTGTGATGTAATCATTTAATGGATGATGTACTGGTCGAATAGCTTCATGCTGTCCTTCGGTCGCCATATCCAATCCTAGATTGATGTCGTTAGGATCTTCAGCTGCCATGTTTCTTTCTTGTTGTAGTCTTCTAATGGTTCTTTCAATTTTTGGATCTAAAGGTAGTAAGTTACTATGTCCAGTACGTGTCATGCACTGAATAAATTTTTTTTAAAAAAAAATAATAAAAATTAAAAATAAATTTCTAAAGTAAAGCTAGGATCAAAATTTTAATATTATTTTAGACACAATCCCCGACAACGGTGCCAAAAACTTGATGCGTGCTAATTTATAGCTATGGCAAGTGCACCAGTCGATCAAGTAATAAAGTGAATGAGTAGAGTATCATCCCTAGAGGATTGAAAAATAAGTACTGAAAAGCTCTTTCCTATGCTTTATTTAGAAGATCGATTTATGAGAATAAGAAATTAAAGAATAAAATAAAGAAATAATTAAAAGTTTTTAAGAAAATAGAGAGAGTGTAAATTATTAGGGTTTTAAACTCAAGAGCAATGGATTACTAAGGCAATCGGTTCACCAACTCAGTCAATACAATATTCAGGTTATTAGATTAATTTTATTTCATGTGACGGTGGAGTCTCCTAATTTATTCACTACCCTTTGGTCCAGGCATAGCAAAACTATCAATATTTATTAATTATCCTTTGGTCCAGGTGTAATTTAAATAAATATTAATGCATTAAGTTTTGTGAAACCCTCTAATTAAAATACGCTGCATCCAAAGCGCACTAAAATTTCCTGCATGCATATGAATTCTAATTTGATTCATAATACAAGGTATATAATCAAGAAGCAATAACATAGATGTACTTGGTCCGTAACATCTATGTTCATCAGATCAATTAGAAGATGGCCAGTAATCTAAAAGCATTAAGATCAGATTTATATACTTCTCATGAATAAAATTCAAAATTAAAAATAAATCATACTGAATATTGCATCAAAAGAGTGGCTACACCTTAGCCTTAGTAAAAAAAAATTTAGTTCATGATAACAAGTTTAAAAATAGCAAATAAAATAAAAAGCATAGAGAAATTAGACTGTTTGATTGCTGAAATTGATTGTCCGTTGCTCTTGGTGTGGAAAACTTGTGAAGATGACGAAGCTCCTTGATCGAAGTCTTGATTGTCGAAAAAAATTAAAAACCCTTTTCTTTCTCTCAAAAATTTCTCTTATTTTTCTATCTCTTTTTCTCTTTCTTTTCCTCTCTGACTTCTCTTCCTTTTTTTTTTTCTCTCTTTTTCTCTCTTACTTCCTTTTTTTTTTCTACGACAACAGCAGCTTTTATAGCCTAAAATATCAATTTTTTTTTGAAATCCTTTTAAAATTAGGTTTAAGACTCCCAAAATTGAAGGAAAATCCTGATTTCCCGATCCAGGTTCGTCCAGATCTGATTAGATCAAGAGATATATTTCAAAAATTTTCTCTTGATCTCAATCAGATCTTGATATGTTTCAGATCTGATTCTTATTATTTTAATAAATAAAATAAAATAAGATAAATTAAATCAAATTTAATTTACCTGATTTGGGTAATCCTATTACCCTGTAGATGATCCTGATTGCAGCGGAAGGTTCTGGATCTTAGCCACGCAAGCGCCTGGCCTCTACCGGTATCCACTCGGGTTGGATCTGGAGATCCTCTTCTTCTCTATCATACCTCCAAAAATCAGATCTGGATCTGATCTGGAGGATCTTCAAAACTCTTTTGAAGATCTGCAGTCGTCCTTTTGCAGCAGCGCAGCCTTCTTGCTTTTGATCGCCTTTCTTTGATCTGAATCGCACCAACCTAAATCCAAAACACTTTTGGACGTGGAGAGCAAGGGGAGAAGAGACTATGGCATGGAGAAGGAGGGGAGAGGCAGCCTTGGGGCGTGGGAAATCTCTTACTTGGAATTAGGGTTGGGCGCAGGGTCTTATTTATAGACCTCTTGTGATCCAACTCCTCTTCCTCTCAACCAATCACAACCCTTTGTGAAATCAGATCTAAATCTGATTGGTTGGAATAGAGACCCCTGGATTCCTCCTTAGAGGGCGCCTAAGACCAGTCAAACTGGATTCTTAGTAGAACTCTAATTGGAATCCAAAAGGGAGGTGGAGTCCTTGTCCAACAAGGACTCCTAGGCGCCTCCTACTTGGGCTCACGCCACCCTTGGCGTGCGCCCTTCTCCTTGCCAGGTTCTGGCAGGGGGACAGGCCCCCACCAGCTCTCCAATAGGTGCATGACATGTGGTCAAAAGTCAAAGGGTGAATGGTCAACGTTTGACCAGTCAAAGGTAGACTTTTGACCAAAGTCAAAGAACAAGAAATGGCAGGTGACCAAAAATGGCAGGTAATGTCTTACAAATAAGACAACCTTATTCTGACTTGGACAACCTCCAGTCAGACCATATGAAGGCCTCTGATTGAGCACAAACTCCTTTGGCTCAGTCAGGACAACTTATTTGTGATAGTAAAAGAAGAACGTTAGGTTCAATCGAGTGCTAGCACGATTTTCCTTGAACCTAATTGAATCTCATTCAGATCAATTGAACTAGATCAGTTCAATTGATGATCACCAGATTCAAACCCTTGTTTGTGTGACCCAGTTAGGTTCAGTTCTGTATGGTAATGGGATATGTCATGATCTCTATCATCGACATCATCGAAACTCCTTTCGATGGATCAGAACTCTTCTGATTCGAACAGCTAGAATGATCGATCATCTAAATCATTCTAATTGCTCCCAAAATCCACCAGTGACACCTAGCAGTATATGGTGGCAACCCATCAGAGCTGAATGCGAACCTCTTGGTGCAGCTACCTGTGTGATTAAGTTCTTCTATCTTGAGCCCCGATCAGATTAGGGTTAAGGTGAACTCGTCAAACCCTAGTCTCTGTCATATGATGTAATCATTCGATTCGAGTCCAATGTGAAAATCTAAATAGAAACTCTTTCTATTATTTCACTCTACCATGGCCATGGATTTCTGGACTTGATTCTCATGATCATCATAGGGCTGCTCCTCTACCACCGAGGTAGATAGATTCCATCTTGATGCAATCCAGTTCCTACAATGAACATGCTATAGCCAACATACACCTCAGGGTTCCATATGGCTAGGAGACCGAGTAATGGTGTAGTCAAACTATAACACCCTCAAGGTGAACTGCCGATGCATCTCAGGTCAAAGAACCAGACACACTACTGCAGCATCGAGTCAGTCATTGACGAGAAGGTAGACTTCCTAATGACTACTCGAGGTGGTCACGCTCAGTGCCCTCATTCTCTAACAAGTACCTATACTCTCGCTCTGGTGTCTCCACACCGTATACTCAAGACTCATCTACTAAAGAGAAGCGATTGTACACCAACCTTTCGGATCAATCACCATCCTCGTGATGATCCTATGGTCGGGAGCTGTTTATGAGTTAATAATGATTATTCATGTCTTAAATTTTCAACTCTTGAAAATATGAATTATCATTACCATTAACTCAAAGGATGTATCACAAACACTAAATACACATGTGTGATAGAAAATAACCCATTTTATAAATTATAGTCAAAATTACAATTTTGCCCCTAGAAGTGTATTACAAGTGTCAGCCAATTCTGGCTTCTAGGGCACATATATCTAACAAAAATAACTCAAATTAACATCTGAATGATTCTGACCGTTAGATGTTGATCAAACGGTCCAAAAATTATTTAAAAACCCTTTAAAATATCCCATATCAAGTCGAAATTCATGCCAGTCGTCAGATCAAACGTTGGATTAAATCTGGGCCATCTGATTGTGCAAAAAAAAGGCTTCTAATCTTAGTTTAACATCGGGATGAATCTCAGCCGTTGGATCTCGATCGGGAGCTGTGAATGTCGTTCGTCAGCATATTCTTTTCGACCGTCCGATCAAATCTCAGTGAAAGGTGCCTGTTGGATCAGACAAAATTCCCAAATTGCCCTCTATAGATCATGCGCGAGCTCGGTATTGCATGGACCACCGCGTTCTTCAGCCAATCAGAGCGCGTTTCTTCATGTGAAATTCCCAAAATATCCTTAAGTCGGTCCACCGTGTGTCGCAAAAAATGATGACATTAGCCTGCCATCAGTGGGTCAGTCTACTAATGCAGTCAAACCAGACGGTCTGTTGAGCTGATTTTCTGAACCGGTTTGAATTGGACCAATTTTTTTTTTATATATTTAATTTCGGGCTCGTTTGAAGACCATTTTGCCTGAAATTTTTTTCATCTAAATCAGAAAAATAAGATCTTCATATTGGTAGCCTTCTTTCCTACAAAAGATTAATAAAAAAATTAATTTTTAAAAATTAATTTATTTTATAATTTAATACTTTTATTAGTATATTTTTACCACTTATCATCTCTCAAAGATTATCTTGGCCATTTATCCTACTTGTATCTCTAAATTTTGAATTATTGCTGCTTGGTCTTGCCTGAGTTTGTTTTCTAGATTTCTTATAGTCACTTCTTAGTTTTGCATGAATTTTATCCCCATATTCTTCATAGCTGCTTCTTGATTCTGCATAAATTTAATAAGCAACTCCTCCATATTGGACTTCTTTTCAGATGCTTGGAATCCCGAGGGTGGTTGCTATGCTGCATTTTGATTGGTCCATGAAAAATTTGGATGTTGCCTCTATCCTTGGTTGTAAGTGTTAGAGTAGGGATTATTTTGTTGAGGCCTGAAAAAATTATCAAGATAGTTAGTTGTATCAGAGGCTTTAGTAAAGGGATTACCTGTCTGGCATTTGTTAGTATCATGTCCTCCTCCACATAGGTCATAAGTGATGCTCTGTACATGCATAACAGCTCCCTTCAAGTTGTTGAGTTCAGCCCGAAGAGCTACAATCTCTACTATTAAAGTTGGGATGCTATCCACTCCATGTACAGCTACAGGTCTTCTTAGCATCATGTGATCTGCTTGCCATTGATAACTATTTGATACCATCTCATTGATTATATCAAAGTTTTCTTCTTTATTTTTTGATTAATGATTTCTCCTACTGCTGCATCAATCATAGAACGAATAGTAGGAGATAAATTATTATAAAAAAATTTATACCTAAAGCCAAACAGATAATTGATGGTGTGGATATTTTCTCAGCAGTTTTTTAAAATGCTTCCAAGCCTCATATAGTGTCTCCATCTTCATTTGTATAAAAGAAGTAATATTGTTGCACATCTTTGCAGTCTTGAAAGGTGGAAAGTACTTGGCTAAGAATTTCTGGGCTAGAACATCCCAAGTAGTGATAGAACCTACAGGAAGAGAATGAAGTCAACTTTTAGCTTTATCCCATAAAGAGAAAGAAAATAGACTTAATCTAATAGCATCATCCGACACTCCATTTATTTTAAAAGTATCGCAAAGTTAAAGAAAATTAGAAATATAGACATTCGGATCATTAAGCACGTGTCCACTAAATTGGACAGTTGATTGAATCATCTAGATCATCGTCAATTTTATTTCAAAGATATTGGCTCGCACAGGCAGTCTCCTGATTCTTGAAGCTGCATCGGCTATAGATGGTGTGATGTAATCATTTATTGGATGATGTACCACTCGAATAGCTTCTTGCCATCCCTTGGTCACCATATCCAATCCCATATTGATGTTGTTAGGATCTTCAGTTGTCATGTTTCTTTCTTAAGGTAGTCTTCTGATTGTCCTCTTAATTTTTGGATCAAAATGTACTAAATCACTATGTCCAATACGTGTCATGCATTGAATATAAACCTAAAATTAAAGTAAGAACAAAAATTAAAAATAAAATTCTAAAGTAAAGCAAGAATCAAAATTTTAATATTGTTTTAGACATAATCCCTAGTAACGGGTGCCAAAAACTTGATGCATGCTAATCTATCGCTATGGCAAATGCACCAATCAATCAAGTAATAAAGTGTGTGAGTAGAGTATCATCCCTAGAGGATTAGAAAATAAGTACTGAAAATATTCTTTTCTAAGCTTTATTTAGATAATCGATTTATGAAAATTAAGAAAAATAAGAAGAAATAAAAAAAATTAATTAATAAATTACAAGGAAATAGAGAGTATATAATTTTTAGGATTTTAAACTCAAGAGCAATAGGTTACTAAGGTAGTCGGTTCACCAACTCAATCAATATAATATTCAAGTATTTATATAAATTAGATTAATTTTATTTCATGTGATGGTGGAGTCTCCTAGATTACTTACTATCCTTTGGTCCAAGCATAGTAAAACTATCAATATTTATTAACTATCCTTTGGTCCATGCATAATTTAAATAAATATCAATGCATTAAGTTTTGTGAAATCCTCTAATTAAAATACGCTGCATCCAAAGCACACTAAAATTCTCGCATGCATATGAATTCTAATTTGATTCATGATACAAGGTATATAAATCAAGAAGTATCGACATAGACGTACTTGATCCATATCATCTATGTCCATTAGATCAATTAGAAGATATCCAATAATCTAAAAGCATTAAGAACATATTTATATACTCCTCATGAACAAAATTTAAATCTAAGATCAAATCATACTGAATATTGTATCAAAAAAGTGGCTATACCTTAGCCTTAGTAAAAGAAAATTTAGTTCATATTAAAAGGATCAAAAATAGCAATTAAAATAAAATGCATGAAAAAAAATCTAAATAAATAATTTTTTGTTGCTGAAATTGATCGTCCGCTGCTCTCGGCGTGGAGAAGTTGATGAAGAAGAGCTCCTTATAGGTTCACTGGTCATTGGAAGAAGAACCACGAAGAAAGAAGAAAGAAAGAAAATAAAATAAAATAAAGAAGAGAAAAACTCTCCTTCTCTCTATTTCTCTCCCTATTTCCTGCTCTCTGCCTCTCTATCTCTCCTTAAAACTATTCCCTAAAACTCTCTCTCAGGTTCTCTCTAAGAAAAAACTCTCGACTACAGGCCTTTAAATAGGATAGAGATGGTTTTTGGGTCGAAATCCTATTGAAATCCTAAAAAAATTGGGTTTAAAACTCTTAAAACAAGTCAAAGAGAACCCTAGATCGTTCTGGCCGCTGGATGTCGATCAAACAGGCCAAAAACCACTCAAAAATCCATTTTAAAATCCAAATCAAGTCGGAATAAACCTCAGCCATCGGATCACCTTCCAAATGGATTCTTGGCCATCAGATTATGCTGAAGAAGGCTTCAGGTGCTTAGTTAAAAATTGGATTTAACAGCAGCCATCAGATCTTGACCGAGAGGAACGGATGCCGTCCGTCAGTGCCTAAATCTCTATCGTATCAAATCCTAGCGAAAGTAGCCATTCGATCCCACCTACATCCCATGTAGATCACTCGTGAGCTGGGTTCACCGTGGACCATCCATCTGTCAGCCAATCCCATCGCACACTGTCACATGAAATTCCAATTTTGCCCCGCACTAGGTACTGTGGCGGTCCACTGTATGTCGTGAAAAATCCTGACATCAGCAAGGCATCAACGAGGCATTAATAGGCTAGTTTGGTTCTTTTGCAGTCGGGCCAGGCCGATTTGCTGAGCCAATTCTAACCGAACTAGCCAGCTCTTTTTTATTTAATTTATTTTTTTATTTTCTTTGAAAATTGATTTCAGGCTCGTTTGAAGTCCATTTTTCTTGAAATTTATTTTGTTTGAACCAGAAAATTTAGATCTTCACATTAATGGCCTTCTTTCCTTCATAAAATTAATAAAAATATCAATTTTTAAAAAATAAGATTAATTATTTTATAATTTAATATTTTGTTAGTGTATTTTTAGTACTTATCAGAAGGCTGCTTTGACTCTTGCAGGAGAGAAGAAGAAGAAGTTGGAAGAGAAGGTTGATATTGAATGGGAGCTGGCTATCAAAGCCTTCAAGTCTTCCAAAGCTATGGAGGACATCAAGATCGCTTTCGTCCAAGAAGTTTTCTTAAAGAGGTTCGAGATCTACATGAGGAGGATCATAAGGAACTTTCCTAAGGTGGACCTCGACCTTCTAACTGATGAACCCAATGGAGAAGCTGGTCCCTCCAATGTTGGTCTGCCCCTCCTACTATCGAACCTACCCCGGATGCTCCCGAACCTGCAGCTGAAGCTCTTGAGCCTATTCTTGAGCTCGAAGTTACAACGAATGCACCGACCTCGCCTGCTTCAATACCTATCGAGATCTAAAACTTTTGACCACTTATACTTTTCTTTTTTTTTTTTGATGTACTCAAACATTTTGTTAATACAATGAGAGTAAACTTCCTTTCTTCATCCTTGTATTGCGATGCTTGTTATTTAGAACTCCTTTAGCAAGCCAAGCCCTGCCCCTTTTTCTCCAATCGATGCCGCACCACTACCTAAGGGCATCCCTTTAAAATTTATCGCCAAAAACTTGAAAAAGGAGGTTCATTAATTGAAAAAAAATTAAAGAAGGTTGAAGGTGAACTTCAAAAGTCGAGAAAAAGCTGCTAAAAGTTTGTTAGATATATGCCCTAGAAGCCAGATTGGCTATCACTTGTAATATACTTCAAAGGATAATTTTATAATTTTGATTATAAATTAATAAATAAATTATTTTTATTAAAAAATATGTTTCAAAGCCAATCATCAGTATGTTGACGGTTGAGCTACTTTATATTTGTAATTGATTTATTAATAAATAAAATATATTTTTGGCATTTTTCATCACAAGTATTTATCTTCTAACTAACTTCATTATTGTGATGAAGTCCTTAGGACTATTTAGCTTCAATAAAGAGAGAATTTATCGATTAGTTCTTAAATTTGTTCATGATCAAATGATAGACTGTTAATAGGGACAACAGCATCTATCGAGCATAGGTCACCGTATGCCAAATAGGTTGGTTGTCCTCTTAACCAAGGAGTGTGGAGACATTGGTATGGCATATAGATAAGATGTATAGGTACATCATCATTGAACGTGACCAACTCTAGAGCATTCTGCTATCGAGAATGTCTCTAATGGGATATAGGTATAAGTGTCCCTTTGACCTGAGATCATCTCAATGACCTACAAGTAACTCACTGTGCTTTGGTATCCAACTAACTGAATTTCTAATTCAATAATGGAAGGCTTCTGGGCATAGTTAAGTACTTATGAAGTCAGAGTATGATCAAGATGGGATTGACCACTCCAAGAGTTAGAGAAGAATGTATCACTGTATTTCAATATAGCAAAATCTTGACTAGGATAATCCATCAGATGGATTTGGTATTTTAAAATATAATGTGGACAACCTTATCAGAGTTGACAGTTGAACTCTAAGGTATCCTATGAGTATTTTGGTCAAGGAGATGAATTATATGGAAACTATATCCACATGGATTCTAAGGATGTTGTTCTACATATTTGACCTATCCAACCGTCAGGTACCATTGCTAGATGGTCACTTCGATTGGTACAGAAATCTATTTCTATACTATCAGTTTAGATTCGAATCTATGAGGTCACACACATTAGATCTCATGATCTAATTGGATAGTTGATCAATGATTAAGAATCGTTCTAGGGTTAAACAATCAATACAATTGGTATTTAACCTAATGCAAGTGTTGTAGGAGGATCGATTAGCAATTAGATTGCTAATTAACTTAATTTGATTAAGCCAAAGAATTAAGATTAAGTTTAATTAAATATAATTTAATTAAATTTAATTTAGACTTGATTGGATCAAGTCCAATTAACTTATTGGATAAGTCAAGTGCAAGGAAGAACTAGTCCTAGTCTAACTAGGACTCGGGTCAACCTAATTTTTTAATTTGATTAAAAAATTAAATTAAAATTAAATATAATTTAATATAATTTAATTAAATATTTAATATATTATGATCTTATTTAATTGAGTTGATTTACTCTTGATTTTATTTGGTTAAAAGATCTTATTTGACCAAGTCAAAATAGGAGTACTAGTGTGACTAGGACTCCCTAACCTTACGCCATCTTAGCCCATGCCCACCACACCCATTTTTCTTTATTTTGTGCATGAGATCTTCTCTCCCTAATCATCACGCATGCTCCTCTCTTCCTTTTTTTCTCATAAGGCAATTTGTTGGAAGACCAAGTCAAAAAGAGAGTTAGTTATGCTTTAGGATTCTATGAGATAGAATCCTTGTTGACCAAATCTTCTCTCCCTTATGTGCCACCCCCTCTCCTATTTTTTCTCCACTATTTTCATGGTGAGAAAGAAGAATTTTATGCATTCTTCCTTGCTGGATACACAAAAAAAATTAGAGGAGGGGCACCCAAGAGTTGGGCGCCCCAACCACTTGCCAAATCTAGTCCTGCCTTGTCTAGTTTTTGACCTAGACAAGGACTCTTCTTTTTTTATAAATTTTAGATGAATTTTGGTTTAATTTTCTCATAGAATATAGAGATTTTGGAGAGCTTTGTGGTGTACAAAAATTAGAGGAAGAGGGTCCTTGGGCGTGGGGGTTCCATAGGCACCAAACTAGGTATCTAGGTGAGAGAAAAGAGAAGAAGAAGAGGATCTTCTTCTAGGGCTGTTTTATTCTTCATCTCTCCTCCTTCATTTGAGTTTTTTCTGAGAGAGTCTCAGATCAAAAAACTCTCCTCTTTCTTCTTATATTTTAGAGAGTCTAAGTTTTGAAGAAGAAAGCATCGGATTGACCGTCGAAGAAGGATCAGTACGGTACTAGCATGCTGTGCTGATTTCCTGCATCGAACTTCATATCAGAGTTCGTAGTTTTATATAGATTACTCCTAGAAGCCAGATGCGTGTGTGGCTCATGACTTCATCCTCAAGCTTGAATCAGCAAGTTAGAACATCTAACTTATATAAGTAATAGATCTGATCTATTGATTTCATACCTGCATTAGATGTAATGTAGATCTAGGTTGATGTGATTAACCTTTCTTTCTCCTTTATGTTTTTAATTTCTGATTTAATATCATACCTTGATCATGTAATAGATCTAAGATCTAGATATTTATATATTTATTTAAATAAATATTTATTTTATTTAAGTCTTTCACTATCTGATCTTGAAAAAATTTCAAGATCTATCAGTGAAACCCTAGATCTATTTCCTACAATTGGTATTAGAGCCTAGATTCTTATTACATGATTTTTATGCATGTTTAGATTATTTATTAGATTAGATCTAATTTATAATCTAATTATTAAATCTAAAATTAAAAATTTAGATCTCGTGAACTACCATAAGGTTGTCCTGCTGTATGATTTATCCCTTACAGTAAAAAGATTATCCTAGTTTGTAATGATCTGACTCTAATCATAAATTTATTAGATTTAATTTTATTTTATTTATAATTTAATAGATTTAAAATAGTTTTAAATCTAAAAATAAAATATTTTTGATTGCACGAACTGCCATAAGGTTGTCGTGCTGTAAGGTCTATCCCTTACAGTAAAAAAATTATCCTAGTACGTGCTGATCTAAAATATTGATCATAAAATTTTAGATTAGATCTTAAAGATTTTATGATCTGATTAAAAATATTTTAATCTAATTTTAATCATTATAAATGTGTTAGATTTGATCTAGGAAGATTTATGATTGATTATTATTGAAATAGTTTCAATTACATGAACCTATTTAGATTAGATCTAAAGTTGTTTCATGTTTATTTTATTTGCATATTGATTATGAATCAAACATGCAACTTGGTTAATAGAACCATATTGTAAAAATATTTTATAAATATGAAAATCATTTTTAAAAAGTTAAACCCCAACCCTCAGTCCAAAACTAAATTAAGAATTAAGAAGTTGTTTGATTAGGTTCTAGGATTATAAATTGAAGATCCTATGACATGAATCATAACACATTGGGTTAATGGATTAGTAGGGATTAGGTCCATTAATTGGGTTAGACCTAAGGTTAGATTAAAGAATGGACTTAATTAGAGAATTGACTAAATCTAATTAATTGTTGTCTTAGATTAGGTCAAGGATTCTCTAGATAAATTACAATAGTTGTAGTTGGTCAAGTCCATGTCTTTAACAAGAACCAAATGGACTTGATTCTTGGCTAAGAGGTCTAGCTCAAACTGTTAGGTTGATCTAATCAAGACTAATTAAACTAGTTGGTGTCTAAGATAAGTTTGGCACATATGACCAGTGGTTTTTAATTGACAGCCTACTTATCTTGCCATTTTCAATGGTGTCTAAGGCAAGCTTTGGCAGACCCTTCCACCGATCTTACTTACCTGGCCTTCTTGATGAGATTAAGTTTTGATCAGATCACTTGATAATTTGAGTTGACTCATGTCAGCTAGGTAAATCAGTGTGACTGATTTAGGTGCTCCTAGACCAGCTTGTTAGTGGTCTCCCTTAAGCTGACTTGGTGAAGCCAGTGGGAGAATCATGACAAGCTGATTAATCTAACCTACTCACTTCTATAAATAAATCCTCTAAAATTATTAGATTTCTAAATGAAATAGTTATATGATAATTAGATCATAGCCTTCCATTAAAGTGGATGATAATGGGTCCATTAGTTGGATAATCATTGGAGGTCCAAAGGCCTGGTGCTTATTGGTTGATGAAATTATTATTCATTATATAATCTCTTGGATACATCTTTCTAAATGGTGGTCAGGTGGGCCAATCAAAGTTGGGCCTAATCATTCATTGGTTAGATGGGCCAAGTATGGTCATGTTAATGGTTGGACCTAATTAGACCCTTTTTTGAGAAGGTCAAAGCCAACTGATCAGGAGTTGGGGCAAAATTTAAATACTAGAAGTTGTTTAAAGAAATAATTGATTATGAACATACTCTTAGATGTACATGGGTGGTCCAATCAAAGTTGGGCTCGTGTATAGTCTATGTGAATTCTAGTATCCACTAAGAAATTATGATAATTCCTCAGATTGGAGGTAGAGGCTACCAACTTGAATAAATGTGGAAGAACCTTTTGATTAAAGTCCAAATCTTTAGGTTTAATGAATCAATTACTAATTAGGTTATGTTTTTTCTTTGTGCAGATATAGCCACTTCCTTATCGCTCTGATCATTATCAGATAATGATAAATTGGTGGGACCCAACTTCGATAGCTGTACTGAAAGTTGAAGATAGTCTTGAAGCATGAACAGATCCTATATTATTGCCTAGAGGTAGCAACCCAAGAGAGGGGGTGAATTGGATTCTTATAAAAGCTTTGGTAAAATTTAACTCTTAGCAATTATGTGCTTTGATTTTAATCTAAAGGGTGAGGATGAGATGTATATAATATGAGTAGTGGAACTAAGATAACAAAATCAAACTATGATAGTAAAGTAAGAATTATAAGTATGCAAAGTATATAAAGAGATAGAAGAAAAAAACATGATACAAACATAAAGATTTATAGTGGTTCGGAGCAACCCGCTCCTGCATCCACTTCTCAAGCTTTTCTTGGGAATTCCACTATAATCTACCCTTGATTACAGTGTGTTTATTTTTCCAGGCTCACAAACAAACCTAGTTGGTTTTCACAGGAGCACCAACCAAAACCTACAATATCCAATTCTGGGCTTGGACGTGACTAAATCCCAAGTTTCTTTCCCCCAAAGAAACTTGTAAAGAAATCAAAAAATACAACTAAAGTTTCAGCACAATATAAAAAATAGAGTATAAGCTCTTTTAAATCCTAAAGAACAAGCCGATAATGTGCTCAATTGAAGCTTCGCTTTTCTTCAAATTATGCTTGAGAGGATGTGGAAGATGTTGGAGAAGATTGCTTTGAAGGCTCATTGAAATCTATGCACAACACTCCTTTCTTTTTCTTTCTCTTTAGATATTCAATATTCCTCACAAAATCTAAAAGATTCTTTCTCTAAATTCCTTAATCTCTTTCTTCTATTTTTTTCAATTAATTCTCCACCTTTAAATACCATTAGAGAAGGTTGGAGTGAGAGTTCTTAGCCGTTAGAAACTCTGAAATAGCTGTTGAGATCAAAAAATAGCCATTAAAAAACTATCCATTGAAGGCTATCCATGCAGATCGAGACCTCTTAATTTTTCATGAGACCTCTCATCAGATTTCAAGACCTCTCGATTTTTCACGAGATGTCTCGTCAGAACTGCGAGACCTCTCAAGAAATCTATGAGACCTCTCACTCTCAGAGCATAAAAATGAAGTTTCTATCTCCTGAAAATGAGATGTCTCGAGTTGAGACTATGCTATAATACTATTTTATTATGCCAGACCACTCGAGAGCTCTCGAAAAAAATTTGAGATGTCTTAAAAAATTCTAACTTCATTTTTCTTCAATGTTTGACCTTTCAAACTTGAGTTTCTTAGCCCCAAACTTTTTTAAACATAATTGCTTCCTTCAATTTTAATTTTTCTTCTTTGAATCATACTTTCTTCATACCAAGCCATCCAAATATGTGTGAATTTGCTCTTTTAAATATTTTGGCATGGCATCTTGAGAGGATTTATTCTTGAGATAAATTCTTCATTTTGGATACTTGAAAAATCCTACACACATTCTTGAAATACATGATTGATACATAATATACTCAATATTTAGAATCATCAAAATCAATCTCAGGGTCAACAATCTCTCTCTTTTTAATGATGACAAAATCTTGAGTATATGCACAATAAAAGCAAATAATGCATTCTATGCATTTTGCTAAAAAGTATCATGAAGTATAGATTAAACACATGAATGAGTACTTCATGAATATTCTCAATTATTCTTTTGGTTCATTGCACATATTTTATATACTCATAAAAAAATATTTCAATTCATATCAGTGAGTATTAAGTTTTCATTTCAAGCATCAATACAATTTATTGAGTTTCTTCAAGCATATACTCAACATTTCTCTCCTCCTTTTTGACAGCATCAAAAAGCTCATGGGAAAGAAATAAGAAATAATCATCAAAATCAATAATATGATTGTATCAAAGTAAGAATTGCATTAAGTTCAGAAAATTAATTTATATGAGTCATCAAAATCAACATCAAAACATTAAATTGAGGGATGTATGAAATCAATTTAAATGAATCATCTCTCTTTTGAAAATTTATCATTTGACTCAAAATAAGTTTCAAATATTTATTTTAATTTCAAAAATTAGTTTGAATTTAAATATTATATGCTTTCTTTCTTTTTGAATGAATATGATCTTTATTCAGATTTTCAAACATACACTTTTAAGTTTTAAAAAGAATAGAGTTTTTCAAAATATTTGAATATGAAATCAAGCATTATATATACTTTAATATTCTAACTTTTCTTTTCTTAAGAAATTTTGATCAATTAGATTTGGAAAAGATATGTATCGAGAATGTATCAAGCAAAATAAAATAAATAGTATCAAAGCATAAGATAGTCATATTTTTAAATTCATTGCTTTGAGTAAAATATTATTTTAAAATAAATAATTTATAAGAATTTTACAATGCGCATCAGAAATTTAGAATCAAATTTGAATTTTTAAATAATTTTCAAAATTGATTTTAGAAATTCATTTTTGAGAAGGAATATGCTGTAAATTTACTTTAACTCCAATCATTTACCAAGAATAATCATGCAAATCATGTTTAGAAGATTGGCACATGAAAAGTTAAGTATTATATTTATAAATGAACTTTAAAATTATAAGAATGTATCAAAATCAATTTATTTGGAGTAAGAATATATCTCAAACTTCTTTTAACTTCAACTAATTGTCCAAAAATAAGATAGAGCAATCAAATCATGTAAATGAAATTAGATAAATACGTGAAAGCTCAATCTAAGGAGTTCATAAATTAATTGATTGAGAGCTTAAGATCAAAATCTTTAATAAAATTAAGATTAAAAAAAGTATTTCTTCCCTTATTTTGGAGATATTAAGGATTCATTTTTCTTTTAATATTTCAATAATATTGTCTCCCCCTATTTTTCATAATTATAGGTTGATTATTTTATCTTTCAACTTTTCTCCCCCTCTGTATTTCAAAATAAGCATATTTTAAATTTAGATTATCAAAATTATATATATATATATTTATTCATTCTTTAGCATTATGTTCTACTTTTCTTTTTCAAAATTTGCATGCATAAGCTTTACAATTTTTGTTACTCCTCCTTTTTCTTTCAAGTTAAGCACATTTAATTGATACCACATTAAAGATTGAAAAACTATTTTCAAATTCATTACTTGAAAATAATATGAATAAAATTTAATTTGATACCAAGTATGAAAGGCATTCTTCAAGTTAGGGGACAAAATCAATTGAGATTAAAATGAGAGGGATCTAGATATTGGCTCTATGTGTTGATCTAACTATAGGATTTAAAATTCTTAAGGGTTAACCTAAAATGTAATGCAACTTAATACATCAAGCATTTTAAATTTTATAATTGATGTCTTATCTTTAAGTATTTATTTTATGCTAATTTTTATTAGAATTTTAGCATTTTATGAGGAGAATATCTAAATTTGTTTCTTTTGCAATCAACAACATTCATAGTTAATTAAACTTATGTTGATTTAAGTTTCTCAAATGAATAATTGATATGAAGAAGCTGTTAAATCATGTTGATTTTCAAGATAATTTCAATTCATAGCATGATATGATAGGAGAGCATATTGACCTCTTAAAATCAAGGTATTCAAATCATCAAAATCAACCAATCATACTAATCTTCCTGATATATGAAAAGAATTTCAAGCAAGTAAACATAATATAAAATCATATTAAAGTCAATAGATTCAATCAAAATAACTTTAACAATCATGGATGGTATGATGTGAGAAAATATTTAGATTATACCATGCATCAATACCCATACTTTTTCATTTCCAAGGCATCCATAAGAATTTTCTTCCTTTCATTTCATTTAGATCCTTGGTGCACCTGCAAAATCACTTAATGATTTTTGGTACCCAAGTCATCTTGGGTCCATAGGAGTTAGAGCTCATGGTTCCTTTTGGAATCCAAATTTGTTTGATATAAGTTTGGCCATTTCTTTCAATGTTGCATTTAGAAATTTTATGACCAACTTTATTATATTTAAAGTACTTAATTGAATGATTTTCAGTTGAAGCTTTGTTAAACATATTTTTGTCAAACTTTTGTTTTCTTATTGAATCATAACTAATTCCATGTTTGTCAAAAATAGCTCTTTGATCATTTAAAATGGCTTGAAGCTTTTGAGAACCAATTATAAACTTTTCAATTATGGACTTCAAGCTTTCAATCTCTTTCTTTAGTTTGACATTTTTTTCTAAAAGTGATTTTTCAAATTTACACTTTTCTTTAACGAAAAATTTTAGTCTATTAAGTTCTTCTTTCAACTTAAGATTTTCTTTAATCATAGATTTTTTAGATTTAAAAAAAAAATTCTTTAATAAATGAATTCTTTTCTTTTATGAAATTCTCTTTTTCAATTAAGAGTTTATTGTTTTCTTTGACTAAAGATTTTTCAGATTTGAGAAGTTCTTCCTTTTCTTTAGCTAAAGCATTATTTTGTTTCAAAATATCTTCTTTATCAACTAATAATTTGCTCTTTTCATTAGCTAAGAGAATATTTGACTTTTTGAATTCTTTATTTTTTAGCCTTAATTTTTCAAAATCATCCATTAATTCATTAAAGACTTCATATAATTCATCAAATGTAAAGTTGGAAGAATTTTCAAGATTTACCTCATTTGCATTAGCCATGAGGCAATGATTGGCGATACCTTCTTCCTCTTCCTCATTTTTCTTTTCTTTGCCTTGCTCCCCCTTAATCAAAACTTTCTTTTTTCCTTTGTCTTTTCTTCTTCTTTTTCTTTCCATCCTCATGAGCCATAAGACATAGATTGGGGTGAGCTTTCTTAACTTCTTGAGAGCTTGGTTCTTCTTCTTGATTTGCTCTTCCATAAATCATTTTCAATTTCTTTCATAGTTGATTCACTGAAATACATGAAGAAATTGCATTAAATATACTTAAATCCAAAGAGCAATAAAGTATATTCATGGCTTTAGCATTTAGTTGGATTATTTCTTTATCAACAATTAATGCATTGTGCATGTGTAGGCCATTAATAATAATATTCCATAAGTTATAGTCATATGGTTGTATGAATATTTTTATCCTAGCTTTCCAAAAAGTATAATTTGAGCCATCAAATAGTGAAGGTCGATCAATGGAATGGCCTTCATTAAATAGAGCTTCCATTTTGGATTGCCAAGATCTTTTGCCTTTTGACTGCTAGGTCAACAAATAAATATTAGAGCACCTACTCTAATATCAATTATTGTCCAGAGATAGCAATCCAAAAGGGGGGTGAATTGGGTTCTTATAAAAGCTTTGGCCAAATTTAACTCTAAGCAATTATGTGCTTTGATTTTAATCTAAGTGGTGAGGATGAGATGTATATAATATGAGTAGTGGAATTAAGATAATAAAATCAAACTATGAAAGTAAAGTAAGAATTATAAGCATGCAAAGTATATAGAGAGATAGAAGAAAAAACACAATACAAACACACAAAGATTTATAGTGGTTCAGAGCAATCCACTCCTACGTCCACTCTCCAAGCTTCCCTTGAAAATTCTATGATAATCTACCCTTGATTATAGTGTGTTTGTTTTCCCAGGCTCACAAACAAATCTAGTTAGTTTTCATAGGAGCACCAACCAAAATCTAACACCGTTAGTTTTTCGAGTTCCCTAACAATCCAGTTGGTTTTTTTGGGATCACCAACCAAAATCTACAATGTCCAATTCCAAGCTTGGATGGGCCTAAACCCCAAGTTTCTTTCTTCCAAAGAAACTTGTAAAGAAATCAAAAAATACAAGTAAAGTTTCAGCATAATATAAAAAATAAAGTATAAGCTCTTTTAAATCCTAAAGAACAACCAATAATGTGCTTGATTGAAGCTTGGCTTTTCTTTAAATTGTGCTTGAGAGGATGTGAAAGATGTTGGAAAAGATTGCTTTGAAGGCTCGCTAAAATCTGTGCATAACACTCCTCTCTTTTTGCTTTTCTTTGGATATTCAATGTTCCTCACAAAATTTGAAAGATTCTTTCTCTAAATCCCTTAATCTCTTTCTTCTATTTTTTTAATTGATTCTCCAACTTTAAATACCTTTAGATAAGGTTGGAGTAAGAGTTCTTAGCTGTTGGAAGCTCTAAAATAGTGGTTGGGGTCGAAAAATAGCCATTGAAAAACTATCCATTGAAGACTATCCGCACAGATCGAGACCTCTTGGTTTTTTACGAGACCTCTTGCCAGATTTTGAGATCTCTTGATTTTTCATGAGACGTCTCGCTAGAACCGCGAGACCTCTCAAGAAATCTACGAGACCTCTCACTCTTAGAGCACAAAAATGAAGTTTCCATCTTCTGAGAACGAGACGTCTCAAGTTCAACTCGAGACCTCTCAAGACTATGCCAGAATATTATTTCATTGTGCCAGACCACTCGAGAGCTTTTGAAAAAAATTTGAGACATCTCAAAAATCCTAACTTCATTTTTCTTCAATGTTTGACCCTCCAAACTTGAGTTTCTTGGCCCCAAACTCTTTTAAACATAATTTCTTCCTTCAATTTTAATTTCTCTTCTTTCAATCATACTTTCTTCATACCAAGCCATCCAAATATTTGTGAATTTGCTCTTTTAAGTATTTTGGCATGGCATCTTGAGAGGATTTATTCTTAAGATAAATTCTTCATTTATTCTTGAGATAAATTCTTCATTTTTCTTTTCTTCATACCTTCTTCCTCTTCCTCATTTTTCTTTTCTTTGTCTTGCTCCCCCTTAATCAAAACTTTCATTTTCCTTTGTCTTTTCTTCTTCTTTTTCTTTCCATCCTCATGAGCCATAAGACATAGATTGGGGTGAGCTTCCTTAACTTCTTGGAAGCTTGTTCTTCTTCTTGATTTGCTCTCCCATAAATTATTTCTAATTTCTCCCATACTTGATTTGTTGAAATATATGAAGAAATTGCATTAAATATACTTAAATCCAAAGAGTAATAAAGTATATTCATGGCTTTAGCATTTAGTTGGATTACTTCTTTATCAATAATTAATGCATTGTGTGTGTGTGGTTCATTAATAATAATATTCCATGAGTTATAGTCATGTGCTTGTATGAATATTTTTATCCTAGCTTTCCAAAAGGTATAATTTGAGCCATCAAATAATGGGGGTCAATCAATGGAATGGCCTTCATTAAATAGAGCTTCCATTTTGGATTGCCAAGATCTTTTATCTTTTGACCGCTAGATCAACAAATAAATATTAGAGCACCTACTCTGATACCAATTATTATCCAAAGGTAGCAACCCAAGAGGAGGATGAATTAGGTTCTTATAAAAGCTTTGGCCAAATTTAACTCTAAGCAATTATGTGCTTTGATTTTAATCTAAGTGGTGAGGATGAGATGTATATAATATGAGCAGTGGAATTAAGATAACAAAATCAAACTATGAAAATAAAGTAAGAATTATAAGCATGCAAAGTATATAGAGAGATAGAAAAAAAAAAGCACAATACAAACACATAAAGATTTATAGTAGTTTGGAGCAACCCGCTCCTACGTCCACTCTCCAAGCTTTTCTTAGGAATTCTACTATAATCTATCCTTAATTATAGTGTATTTATTTTCCTAGGCTCACAAACAAACCTAGTTGATTTTCATAGAAGCACCAACCAAAACCTAATAACGTTAGTTTTTCGGATTCACTAACAACCCAATTGGTTTTTTGAGATCACCAACCAAAACCTACAATGTTCAATTCCAGGCTTGGGCGGGTCTAAACTCCAAGTTTCTTTCTCCTAAAGAAACTTGAAAAGAAATCAAAAAATATAAGTAAAGTTTTAGCACAATATAAAAAATAAAGTATAAGCACTTTTAAATCCTAAAGAACAAGCTGATAATGTGCTTGATTGAAGCTTGGCTTTTCTTCAAATTATGCTTGAGAGGATGTGGAAGATGTTGGAGAAGATTGCTTTGAAGGCTCGCTGAAATCTGTGCACAACACTCCTCTCTTTTTCTTTTTCTTTGGATATTCAATGTTCCTCATAAAATCTAAAAGATTCTCTCTCTAAATCCCTTAATCTCTTTCTTCTATTTTTTCAATTGATTCTCCACCTTTAAATATCTTTAGAGAAGGTTAGAGTGAGAGTTCTTAGCCGTTGGAAGCTCTAAAATAGCGGTTGGGGTTGAAAAATAGCCATTGAGAAACTATCCATTAAAGGCTGTCCGCGTAGATCGAGACCTCTCAGTTTTTTACGAGATCTCTCGTCAAATTTTGAGACCTCTCAATTTTTCATGAGACGTCTCGTCAGAACCACAAGACCTCTCAAGAAATTTGTGAGACATCTCACTCTCAGAGCATAGAAATGAAGTTTCTGTCTTCTGAGAATGAGACGTCTCAAGTTCAACTTGAGACCTCTCGAGACTGTGCTAGAATATTGTTTCATTATGCCAGACCACTCGAGAGCTTTTGAAAAAAATTCAAAACATCTCAAAAATCCTGACTTCATTTTTCTTCAATGTTTGACCTTCCAAACTTGAGTTTCTTGGCCCCAAACTCTTTTAAACATAATTGCTTCCTTCAATTTTAATTTCTCTTCTTTCAATCATACTTTCTTTATACCAAGCCATCCAAATATGTGTGAATTTGCTCTTTTAAGTATTTTGGTATGGCATCTTGAGAGGATTTATTCTTGAGATAAATTCTTCATTTTGGATACTTGAAAAATTCTATGCACATTCTTGAAATACATGATTAGATATATAACATACTCAATATTTTGAAATCATCAAAATCAATCTCAGGGTCAACATATATGTGCTGACGGATCCTGCACCTAAGGAGCCAGCTACAAATGCACGTGGAACAGTCAGAGACACTTATCAGAAGTGGCTCAGTGATTGGACCATGGTGTGCTGCATCATGCTGGCTGCTATGAGCAATGAGTTCAGTCATAGATTTGAGATGGCTCAGCCAAAGAACATGCTTCAAGTATTGAAGGATTCTTTTGGCACATCCGATGATGTAGAGAGGTACAAGACTAGTTGTGCCATCTTCAACACCAGAATATAGGATGGTGCCTCTTTCATTGATCATGTATTGTACATGATCGAGCTGATAGAGCAATTGAGCAAGCTCGGCTTTTTCTTATATAAATAGCTTAAAAAAGATGCAATACTGAACTCATTGCCCAAGTCGTTTCTCCCATTCCTTACTCATTTTAGAATGACAAAGCCTGAAGTAGACTACCATGGGTTACTGGGATTACTTCAGAACTTTGAGAAGGATCACCAACTCCATAAAGAGTCGGTGAACTTAGTGGGAGGTTCATCTTCTGGCTCTCGACCCTTTAGGAAAGGAAAGAAGAACAAGAAGAAGAAAGCTAAGAAGGTGCAAGTTTAGACTGGGACATCTGTGCAGGGCCAAACCAAGAAGATCAAGTCCAATAAGAGTCAAGCTGAATGCTTCTTTTGCAAGAAGCGGAGGCACTGAAAAAGAAACTATTCTCGGTACATTGCCTCTCCGAATCCGAACAGATAGAGAAAGAAGCAAGCTATTGCTGGGCAGAATATTTATACGATAACTCCTTACAATTTTTTTATTTATGATATTACTGACTGGGTATTGGATATCGATAGCCCTTACCATATTTATAATTTATTGTAGGGATTGTAGGTCAGTAGGAGATTCGAGCAAGGTGAAAGGTTCCTAAACATTGGAGATGGAAGACCAGTTCCAATTCTAGCTTTAGGAATTTTGAAACTTGTATTTGAGTCACATACCATTGTTCTTAGTGATTGTCACTTTTGTCCTAGTTTCTTTTTAGATATCATTTCTGTAGGCCTTCTAGCCAAAAATGATTATGAAATTTCAATAAAGAAATAAGTTTGTAATATCATTATGAATGGTGTTACTATTTTCTATGGATATTTGAATAATGATGTGTATATGCTATCATAATCTATTAACGTAGTCTATTCAACCGGCAAGCACCCTAGATTAGATAATGTATTAGATATCTACTTATGGCATTATAGGCTAGGTCACATAAACAAGAATCGGATAGATAGGTTAACTCAAGAGGAAATCCTCAAAGTTAGTGATTATGAATCACTTCCAACCTATGAATTCTGTATTCTTGGTAAAATGACCAAGTCACCTTTTATTGGAAAAGGTGAAAGAGCCACTGAGCTCTTAGGTCTAGTACATACTGATGTATGTAGACCAATGAGCACCAGTAAAGGTGTATATGTCTACTTTATTACTTTCACAGATGATCTATCTAGATATAGATATGTCTATCTAATAAAAGATAAGTCGAATTCTTTTGAAATGTTCAAATGATTTCGAAGTAAAGTAGAAAAATAAACTCGAAAGAGTATTAAAACTCTTCGATCTAACCGAGGAGGAGAATACCTTTTCGGTGAGTTTCTTACATATCTAGGAAAGAATGAAATTCTCTCCCAATAGACTCCTCCAGGAATACCACACCACAATAGTGTGTCTGAAAGGAGGAATCGAACTCTGTTAAACATGGTCCGATCTATGATGGGTTTTGCTAGCTTACCGATATCCTTCTAGGGATATGCACTTGAATCGACTTGTTATCTATTAAATAGGGTTCCAAGTAAGTCTGTAGTTAAGACTCCATATGAGATATGGACAGGACGTAAGCCAGCACTTTCATATCTTAGGGTTTGAGGGTACTCGACTTATGTCAAACGGTTAGTTATAGATAAACTTGGACCTAGGTCTGATAAGTGCACATTTATAGGATACCTAAAAGAGACAAAAGGATACTATTTCTACCATGCTGATGAACAAAAGGTGTTCGTCAGCCTTAGGGCAATCTTTTTGGAAAAGAAATTTCTTGGTGAAGGAACTGTTGCCTCTAAGGTTAAACTTAATGAAGTTCAACAGGTAGAAAAATCGACACCTATAGCTGAACCAGAACCATATTCGATTAGATCAAATTCGGAGCCCAGTGTACCTGCACCATTAAGGCATTTCGGTAGAGCACTGCATCAGTTGGATAGATACTATGATTTCTTGATCCGAGATGGTGATCCCATCAAACTCGATGAAAACGATGAGGATTCGATCACCTATATAGATGCTATGTAGAGATCTGATTTCAAGAAATGGCTTGAGACCATGAAATCCGAAATGGAGTTCATGAAGGTCAATGATATGTGGATATTGGTTGACCCACCCAAAGGGATTAAACCCATTGGATGTAAATGGGTCTTCAAAAGAAAGAGGGGCATAGATAGAAAGGTGGAGATCTATAAAGTCGATCTGGTTGCCAAGGGATGTCATCAATGTTATGGTATTGACTATGATGAGACATTCTCTCCTATGGCAATGCTCAAGTTCATTCAGATTATGCTTGCAATTACTGTCCATCTGGACTATCAAATCTGGCAGATGGATGTGAAGATAGCTTTCTTGAATGGAGAGTTGACCGAAGAGGTATATATGATACAACCTGAGGGGTTCACATCCACAAACGAATCCAAAGTGTGCAGGCTTCAGAGATCCATTTATGGACTGAAGTAAGCATCTCGGAGTTAGACATGCATTTTGATAAAGTTATCAAAATGTATGGCTTTGTTAAGAATGGAGAAAAACCCTGCATTTATAAATGGGCAAATGGTCGAGTAGTGGTATTTCTTATTTTATACATGGATGATATTCTCTTAATCGAAAATAACATCCCCGCACTGTAAGGAATAAAAGTCTAATTGTCATCATAGTTCTCCATGAAGGATTTGAGTGAAGCATCCTACATCCTAGGAATGAAGATTTATAGGAATTTATCTAAAAGGATGCTTGGATTATCTCAGTCTACGTACATAGATACTGTGCTGAAAAGGTTCAGCATAGAGAATTCCAAAAAAGGCTATCTCCCAATAGGCCATAAAATTTTTCTCTCTAAGAAGGATTGTTCGACAACTCCTGAAGAGAGAGTGTGTATGAGTAGAGTCTCATATGCTTCGACAGTGCGATCTATCATGTATGCCATGACATGTATGAGACCAGACGTGGCATACTCACTAGGAGTAGTGAATAGATACCAGTCTGACCCCGAAGAAAATCACTAAAAAGTGGTTAAAGCCATACTTAAATATTTAAGAAATACTAAGGACCAATGGTTGGTTTATGGTGAGTCAGATCTAAAACTTATTGGATTTACAGACTCTAGCTTTCAATCTGACTATGATGACAGTGGAAGTACATCGGGATATATCTTTACTCTGAATGATAGAGCCATCTGGAAGAGTTCCAAAAAGCATACTATGGTAGATTCTATTTGTGAAGAAGAGTACGTGGCAGCATCAGATGCTGCAAAGGAAGCTGTGGCTGAGAAAGTTTACCACCAAGCTCGAAGTAGCACCCTCTCTTGATGGTTCGGTCATGCTCTATTGTGATAGCACTGGTGCCATTGCTCAGGCGAAGGAACTGAAAGCACACCAATGGATGAAGCACATTCTGTGTTGCTTTCACCTAGTCTAGGAGATCGTGGATCGAGGTGACGTCGATCTTCAGAAGATCGATGGAAAGAAGAACCTGATCGACCCCTTCACTAAAGCCATGGCAATAAAGGAGTTCGACAACCATAAGTCAAAGATGGGTATTAGATACTATGCCAAGTGGCTTTAGGATAAGTGAGAGTTGCTGAAAAATGTGTTCCAAAGCCAATCATCGGCATGTTGATGGTTAAGCTACTTTATTTTTGTAATTGATTCATTAATAAATAAAATATATTTTTGGCATTTTTCATCATAAGTATTTATCTTCTAACGAACTTCATTGTTGTGATGAAGTCCTTAGGACTATTTAGCTTCGATAAAGAGAGAATTTATCGATTAGTTCTTAAATTTATTCATGACCAAATGATAGGCTGTTAATAAGGACGATAGCATCTATCGAGCATCAGTCACTGTATGTCATATAAGTTGATTATCCTCTTAACTAAGGAGTATGGAGACAATGGTATGGCATATAGGTGAGATGTATAGGTACATCATCATTGAATGTGACCAACTCCAGAGCATTCTGCTATCGAGAATGTCTCTGATGGGATATAGGTATAAGTATCCCTTTGACCTGAGATCATCTCAGTGACCTACAAGCAACTCATTGTGCTTTGGTATCAGACTAATTGAATTTCTAATTTAGTAATGAAAGGCTTCTAGTACAATCAAATACTTGCGAAGTCAGAGTATGATCAAGATAGGATTGACCACTCCAAGAGTAGGAGAAAAATGTATCACTATATTTCAATATAGCAAAACCTTGGCCAGGGTAATCCATCAGATGGATTTGGTATTTTAAAATATAATATGGACAACCTGATCAGAGTTGATAATTGAACTCTGAGGTGTCCTATAAGCATTTTGGTCAAGAGGATGAATTATATGGAAACTATATCCATATGGATTCTAAGGATGTTGTTCTACACATTCAACCTATCCGATCGTCCGGTACCATTACTAGATGGTCACTTCGATTGGTACATAAATCTATTTCTATGCTATCTACTTAGGTTTGAACCTATGAGTTCACACACATTAGAGCTCACGATCTGATCGGATGGTTGATCAATGATTAAGAATTATTCTAGGATTAAACAATCAATACGATTGGTGTTTAATCTAGTACAAGTATTACAGGAGGATCGATTAGCAATTAGATTGCTAGTTGACTTAATTTGATTAAGATAGAGGACTAAGATAAACTCTAATTAAATATTATTTAATTAAATTTAATTTGAACTTAATTGGATCAAGTTCAATTGATTTATGAGATAAGCCAAGTATAAGGAAGAACTAGTCCTAGTCTAATTAGGACTCGGGTCAACCCAATTTTCTAATTTGATTAGAAAATTAAATTAAAATTTAATTTAATTTAATCTAATTTAATTAAGTTTATAATAAATTAGGATCTTATTTAATTAAGCTGGTTTACTCTTGATTTTATTTGGTTAAAAGCTCTTGTTTGACCAAGTCAAAATAGGAGTCGTAGTGTGACTAGGACTTCCTAACCTTATGCCACCTTAGCCCATGCCCCCCACGCCCATTTTTCTTTATTTTATGCATGAGATCTCCTCTCCCTGATCGTCACGCATGCCCCTCTCGCTCTCCTTTCTCATAAGGTAATTTGTTGGAAGACCAAGTCAAAAGGAGAGTTAGTTTTGCTTTAGGATTCTATGAGATAGAATATTGACCAAATCTTCTCTCCCTTGTGTGCCGCCCCCTCTCCTATTTTTTCTCCACTATTTTCATGGTGATAAAGGAGAATTCTATGTGTTCTCCCTTGCTAGTTTCACAAAAAAAATCAAAGGAGGGGCAGCCAAGAGTTGGGCGCCCCAACCACTTATCAAATTTAGTCCTGCCTTGTCTAGTTTTTGACCTATAAAAGGACTCTTCTTTTTTTATAAATTTTGGATGGATTTTAGCCTGATTTTTTCATGGAATATAGATATTTGAGAGAGAATTAGGGTGTACAAAAATAAGAGGAAGAGGGTCCTTAGGCATGGGGGTTCCATAGGCACTAAACTAGGTGTCTAGTTGAGAGAAAAGAGAAGAAGAAGAGGATCTTCTTCTAGGGCTATTTTATTCTTCATCTCTCCTCCTTCTTTTGAGTTTTTTCTGAGAGAGTCTTAGATCAAAAAACTCTCCTCTTTCTTCTCATATTTTGGAGAGTCTATATCTTGAAGAAGAAAGCATCGGATCGATCGACGAAGAAGGATCAGCACGGTACTAGCATGCCGTATTGATTTTCTGCATCGAACTTTAGATTAGAGTTCGTAGGCTCGTGTGGATGACCCATAGAGGTCAGATGCATATGCAGCTCGTGACTTCATCCTCAAGTTTGGATCAGCAAGTTAGAACATCTAACTTGCACAGGTAATAGATCTGATCTATTAATTTCATACCTGCATTAGATGTAGTATAAATCTAGGTTGATGTGATCCACCTTTCCTTCTCCTTTATATTTTTAATTTCTGATTTAATATCATATCTTGATCATATAATAGATCTGAGATCTAGATATTTATATATTTATTTAAATAAATATTTAATTTATTTAGATCTTATGCTATCTGATCCTGAAAAAGTTTTAAGATCTACCCACGAAATCCTAGATCTGGTTCCTATAATTTTTCTATCATAGTGTGTATTTAAAAGTGTTTGTGATACATCCTTCGAGTTAATGGTAATGACAATTTATATTTTTAAGAGTTGAAAATTTAAGACATGAATTTTTATAATTAACTCATAAAATGCTTCCAACTGTAGGATTATCACGAGGATGGTGATCAATTCAGAAGGTTGGTGTACGATCATTTTCTTAGGATAGACGTATCTTGAGTCTACAGTATGGAGACACTAGAATGAGAATATAAGTACTTGTTAGAGAACGAGGGCACTGAATATAACCACCTCGAGTAGTCATAAGGAAGTCTATCTTCTCGTCAATGACTGACTCGATGTTGCAGTGGTGTGTATGGTTCTTTAACCTGAGGTGCATCGATAGTTTATCTTGAGAGTGTTATAATTGGACTACATCATAACTCAGTCTCCTAGCTATTCAGAATCCTAAGGTGTATGTTGGCTATAGCATGTTTATTGTAGAAATTGGATTGCACCAATAAGGAGATCTATCTATCTCGGTAGATGAGGAGTAGCTCTATGATAATCATAAGATTGAGTCCTTAAGCCCATGACCATGGCAGAGTGAAGATAATAGAAAGATTTTCTATTAGGATTTCATATTGGATTCGAATAGAATGATTAATTCATATGACAACATTGGGTTTGACGAGTTCACCTTAACCCTAATCCTATCGGAGCTCAAGATAGAAGAATCCAATCACATAGGTAACTGCATCGAGAGATTCACTTTCAGTTCTGATGGATTACCACCATATACTACTAGATGTCACTGGTAGATTTTGAGAGCAATTAGAATGATTTTGATGATCAATCATTCTAATTGTATGAATCAGAAAAATTCTAGTCCATCGAAAGATGTTTCGATGATGTCGATGATGGAGATCATGACATATCTCATTATCATACAGAATTGAACCTAATTGGGTCACACAAATAAGGGTTTGGGTCTAGATGTCATCAATTGAGCTAATCCAATTCGATTGATTTGGATTAGATCCAATCAGGTTCAAGATAATCGTGCTAGCACATAATTGAGCCTGACTTTCTCCTTCTAAAATCTTTTTGATTCATCGCAACCAAGTTAAATTTGATTTGACTCATTCTTATATTTTGAATGGGTTTATTTTTATCTAACTAAAATAAGTTTAGATCAGATTAATTATAGAAATTAAATCCATTCATAGTCAAATTGGACTAGGGTCAAAAGTTGACCTATTTGAGAAAATTGAGGATCACTTGATCAGATACTTTTAGAAAATTCTCTAGATATCATTTTGATCTAATTTGTGGATATGTGATAGAGCATGAAATATATATTTGTTGTACCAAATTTTGTGATTTTTGGAGGTGTTTAGATTGAGTTATGATAGAGTTTGATTTGAATTAAACTCTTGAGGGAAGAGTCCTAGGTGCAATAGACTCTTCCTTATCTACTCATGCTACCACCTTTTAGATTGATTTTTAGTGTTAAAATTAAATGAGATCTGGGTATTTTCATGGATATTAAGTCCAGTTGTTCCAATGATCAAAAAAATAAGGATTTTGGTCAAAGAGGGACTCTAACTTGGCATCATGCTTTTGTATAAGAACCCTTGTGCCAAGGCTCTTCTCGTAGAAATATTTTTCATACCCAAAGGCTGTCGTTCTAGATATCCCACACCTTCTATATTCTCTATCTCCCTCTCTTCTACATGCCTAAAAAGTTAGGCATAAATCTAAGAAGAAGATCCGATCAAATTTATGAAGAGTTCAGCATCTGTGCGATGGTGTTTGTGAGACGGACATGCTGCCTTCAGAAATTTTTGAAGGACTTTCAAATCAAATTTAGATATGATCTTTAGAGAAAAGATTTATAAGAAAAAGACATCTAGATCCTTCCCAAGTGGATATCAGTAGAGGTCAGGTGCATGCATGGCTCCTTCCAAAACCTTAGAAAACATCAGGATCATCGCAGGATAATCAGATTACCCAAATAAGGTATGAAATTAAATCTAATTTAATTTTTATTTTAATTTTTAATATTAGATCACTATAATTAGATCTAAGAACTCTTAGATCTAATCAAATTATTTAAATTTTTTTTAAAAAATCCATCTTAGATTTGATCAGATATACACAATCCTATGATGGAAAATAGGATTTTTCCTTCAACTAGTATCAGAGCTGGGTTAGCAGTTCTTCAGATCTATCTTACATCTAATTTTATTTTTATTTATGATTTGATATTAAAAGATTTTAGATATCACATCATATGTGATTATATCTAAAATTAAATAATTAAAAATTAAATAATTTAGATCTAATATGTATAAGATGCATGACTAGACTAGGTATAGAATAGTTCTATGTGTAGTCTAGTATGATCATATATTTATTTTGATTAAATATAATTTTAGATATATTTAATTTTTATTTTTTCTAAAATTATAATTATTATAATTAGATCTAAAAATAGAAAATAAAATTTTTAATTTTTGATTTATTCATATGAGATATGAAAGATGCATGCTTAGACTAATCATAGAATAGTTCTATAAGATGTCTAGAATAGTTTTATATTTGATATGATCAAATTTAAAATTTTATTTTTAAAATTTAATATATGATATTTTATATCTGAAAGTATGCATATTGATGATACATAAGATGGGTGCAAGACATGTATTAGTTAGATCTTTTTATACATGATATATGATTTAACTAGTTTTATAGTAAAAAAAATTATATTTTTTATTAAGGAGTTCTTCATGGCCGTTCGATCATAAGAATAAAATAGGGTTTAAACGCTCTCTCCTTCCATTCGATGGGATGTTCTTATGGCGTGTAGGGATGCTGCGCATTCATCCTTAATCAAAAATCAGAACTTATTTTTTTGCAAAATTCTAGAATCTGAAATCCTAGGATTTTTATTATATATTTTGCTTATGAACCCAAAACTTAATTAAGAATTAAGATTATGAAATTAATTAGATCTAAAAATTATAAATTTTCATATTTAAGATATATTCATAAAATTAGGTTCGAGCTTGGGTAGCTCAATTAGGTCTAGCGGTTGATTAAACCAAATCAAGAGTTGGTTGGGTGGGATCAAAGAAAGCTTAGATTTAACCAGACTAATAAGATTAAGTCTAGATCAAAATCGAATCATATTGAAATATGACTCGATCAAGTCAAGACCTAATTTGGCTTCGTGGTTCGAGCCTGAATTATAGGCTAACCTAATTGATTCTGATTCGATAATTTGGTGTCTAAGGTAAGTTTGGCAGATACGATCGACTAATTTTTAATTAGAAGCTACTTGACTTGAATATATTCTTATCAAGTTAATGGCATATCCCTACCACCGATCTTACTTATCTGGCCATTTATATCGATTCAGTTTTGATTTGAGGTGGCTAACAATTTAAGCCAATCCATGCCACTAGGTTAGTTATAATTGTTATGACTAAGTCAAGTCAAGTTTAAAGTGACCTAAATTAAATCTTTCTAAGAAAATATCTAGTCTAAGATCTTCCACCATTGTAGATGTGTGGGTCCTTCCCAAGGTTGATTGTTCTTGACTGGATACAGTGGTTCAGTTGCACCGAAAAGATGCAATCATGTCTATTAAGCATTGGCTGCTACGGGTTGGAGGATGGATTGGGCTCAATATTTTGGATACGATGAGGGGTCCAACAAAAATCCAATCTGTGCAAATGGTGGGTTTGACTTAATTAAGGAGTGGATCAATATTCTGGACATGGTGAGATTCATGAATTAGAGATCAGGTTAGGGTGCACCATAATTAGAGAATCATTGAATAAGAGTTGTCCACTCATCGATTGATCCATCATCAATAATTGTTAGGTGAGGTGGTGAGTCGGTTGGTGGGACTGCACCACCCACTAAAAATAAATAATCACAGAGATTTTTGTATCTCTGCCAAGGAAGTGTAGGGATCCGAGTAAATAGTAGGAGCCTAATTTATTTAAAAATAAAATATTTAAATAAATTGGTTAAGTCTAATTATAAAATCTAACTAAAAACTTTGACTCCCTATAGGAAAATATCTACGTCCAACCCACTAGCCCGTATCCTGAACACCCATAGACTGACCGGATCCAACTACAAGAATTGGCTCTGAAACTTTAAAATTATTTTAGATTTCAAAAAGTTGACTCATATATTGGAATAAGATCCTCCCACCTTACCAATCCGTCCATCCACTAATCAAAGAAGATCTCTCGAGAAGTGGATGGATGAAGATAACAAAGCCAGGTATTATATGTTGGGCTCGATGTCTGATAAACTTCAGTGCCAACATGAAGACATTAAGACTAACCACCAAATATTGGCTCACCTGTAAGAGTTGTTTGGTGAATAGAATCGCACAGCCAAATATCAAGTCACTAAAAGATTGTTTAAGGCTCAAATGCATGATGGGTCCAAGATCATTATTTCATGATGATCAAGAACTTAGAAGAGCTTGAGAAGCTCAGTATCAAGTTAGATCAAAATCTGCAGATTGACATAATTCTACAGTCCTTGACTGATGAATATGGGCAGTTCATCATGAACTACCATATGCATAAACTTCAGAATACCTTGGCTAAGCTCATGAATATGTTGGTTACTGCTGAGCTTTCTATAAATGGTTCTAAAGGCTTAGTACTTGATGTGGAGCAAACTTCTTCCAAGAAAAAGTCTTGCGGAAAGAAGAAGAAGTCCATGAAGAAGCAGAAGATGGATGGTGGGAAGAAGAAGAAGGCAAAGCCGAAGAAGAAGACTGCTGATAAAGAAAAATATTTTCATTGCAACACTGACGGTCATTGAAAGTAAAACTGCCCTCTTTACCTAACCAGCCTGAAGAATAAGAAAGAGACAGATCCTTCTGGAGGTATGCTCGTTATAGAATCTAATCTTACGATTTTTTCTCATCCAGTTGGGTGCTTGACTCTGGTTCTAGTGCTCACTTATGCACTTCTATACAGGATCTTGAGAATAGCAGGAGGCTGAGAAATGGTGAGATGATCCTACGTGTCGAGAATGGTACAAGAGTTGCTATTGTGGCCATAGAAACTTATCCTCTGCGATTACCATCAGGATTAGACTTAGTACTTAAGGATGGTTTTTATGTACCTACAGCAAGCAGAAATTTAATTTCTATTTCATGTTTAGCATAGGAAGGCTATGTAATTAGTTTTCTTAAGGACCATTATAATATTATTTATGAAAAAAATAAAATTACAAGTAGTTTTCTTATAAATGATCTCTATCAGTTATATATTGATGTTTCTATTTTTAATATCAAGCAAAATGTGAATGCCAAAGGATCAAAGCGACCTAGGGATAATCTAAATGATAGATATCTTTGGCACCTTAGGCTAGATCATATAGCTAAAAACAGGATTAACAAATTAAAAAAATTCGGGCTATTGAGTCTATTGACTTTCGAGTCATATCCGATTTATGAATCATGCCTTCATGGCAAAATGACCAAACTCTCTTTTTTGGGATATGGGGAAAGGGCCACAAACCTGCTTGTCCTAGTACATACTAATGTATGCGGCCCATTTGATGTACCAGTCAAGAGAAATTACATCACTTCATCACCTTTATCGATGATTTATCTTGGTATGGATATGTGTATTTGATGCGATACAAGTCTGAAGCTTTTAAAAGTTCAAGAAATTTAGACTTGAAGTAGAAAAATAAACAGAAAAACTAATTAAGGTTCTTCGATCAGATCGAGGAGGCGAATACCTTAGTTCAAAATTTTTTGACTATCTTAAGGATTATGGCATAGTCACTTAATGGACTCCACCAGGAACACCTCAACTCAATGAAATTTCAGAATGGAGAAACCAAACTCTATTAAATATGGTTCGATCCATGATGAGCTTCACAGACCTCTCTGAGTTTTTTTGGAGATAGTCTGTTGACCACTATATATCTATTGAATAGGGTTCCATCTAAAACCATTCCTACCATACCATATGAGATATGGCATGGTAAGAAATCAAGTCTGAGTCATCTCAGAATTTGGAATTGTCCAGCCCATGTCAAGAGACAATAGGTGGATAAATTAGAATCTAGGTTCTTTAGAGCTCGATTTATAGGATATCCTAAAGAGTCATTAGGATATTATTTCTATCTTCTGGAAGATCATAATGTGATTATGAGTCGATATGCCATCTTTTTTAAAAAAATAGTTTATTCAAGATGGTGGCATCGAAAGATAGATTAGGCTCGAGAAAAAAGTCTCCCAAGAGTCATGAGCCAAGGAACCTATGAAACCCAATTAGATTAAGCCAGTCCAATCACTACCTTATCCACCTCGTAGATCAAAAGGATTTTTCATCCTCTGGAAAGGTACTTAGGTATTATTTCAGAGGATGTAGAGAAAATATTCCTCATAGAAAAAGTGGTTCATGGTGATGATTCCAAAATCTATGATGAGGCGATATCAGATATCGACTCCAAAAAATGATTAGAGGCAATGAAGTTAGAGATTGACTCAATGCGCTCGAACCAAGTCTGGACCTTGGTAGATCCACCTGAAGATATAGTACCTATTGGGTGTAAATGGATCTTCAAGAGAAAGATAAGTGCCGATAGGAATGTAGAGACATTCAAAGCAAGGCTCGTAGCGAAAGGGTATAGTCAGCACGAAGGCATTGACTATCAAGATACTTTTTTGCTAGTAGCCATGCTCAAATCCATCCGCACATTACTTGCTGTTGTAGTCTATTTCGATTATGAAATATGGTAGATGGATGTGAAAATGACATTCTTAAATGGATATCTTAAAGAAGATAAACAGCCGCTGGGTTTCACATCAAGTGATATTAATCATAAGTTCTGCAAGCTACAAAGATCCATATATGGACTTAAGCAAGGACCTCAGAGCTAGAATGCTCATTTCAATGATGTGATTAAATCATTTGGATTCATCAAGAATAAGGAGGAGCTCTGTATTTTCAAAAAGATCAGTGGGAGCGCTGTTGTCTTTCTCGAACAGTACATGGATGACATCCTTCTAATTGAAAATTGTTGATGCAAAATCTGGTTGACGTCAAAACTGGCTAGAGCTGGAGAAGTCAAGATCGTCGTCAGGACCTACAAAAGAAGTCCAAACCAGAGAAGAGGTGGCTCTAGCAGGATCCTCCAACAGTCAAGTCAGCTCTTTCGGCCAATAGAAATGGAATTCTCAGCAGAAAAAATAGCAAAATTTTGAGAAGAAGGATGAGAGATTGGAGAAAATGTATCTGGAGTATTCTTTTTATAGATGGAGCCTATAACAAACTGACAAGGACAGCCGCAATCGTCTGGTAGTGGGTCGTTCGGGACCATATGAAGTTTGTTATTGAGGGTAGGAGCTGTTGTCGCGATGCATCTATTATTGTAAAATGCAGACGGTTGAGATTTAATTATTGAAGTTCGGACCGAACCACTATTAATAGCAAGAAAGGTTCAACTGGGAGAAGCCCTTCGGATGATTGAAAGAAATTTGGAGGAAGTTCGTCTGATCGAAAAATCCATTTGGAAAGAGAGTTTGTTTGAAGGAGAAGTCTGAAGAAAATTCGACTGGAGGAGAAGTTCGGAGGAAGCTCATCTGGAGGAGAAGTCCATCTGGGGCAGAAGTCTGGAGAAAGTTTGGCTAAAGGCGAAGCCCATCTAGAGGAGAAGTCCGACTGGAGGAGAAGTTCGAAGGAAGTTCGGCTGAAAGAGAAGCTCGTCTGGAGGAAGTTCGAATGAGGTAGTTGCTAACGGTGAAGAGCTTTGAGTTTCACCAACCCCAGAGGAGTTGGGACTCTTTCAGGGCCATACGTGTGTAACTGGATTCATGCTGTACGAATAGCTGGATTTGCATAGGCGTGGAGGCCTTTCTAGATGACTGCAGTGAGTTCGATCGGAAGGGGTTTGGAAGCCCTATGACTAGAGAAATCCTGAAGGAAGTCCGCTGAAGGAATCCGAGAGTAGTTCTGCTGGAACGAGAAGTCCGAAAATAATTTTGTTGGAGAAATCCAAAAGAAGGTCTGCCAGAGAAGCAAATATATAACGACAAGTCCCCTCTCTGCCAATACAAGAAGTTCGGATGGATGGGGGCTGATGGGAAGAAAATCATTTGGTGTCTGAGAGGAGTTCGATTGGAAGGAGGTCGATTGAAAAATTTTGCCTAGAAGGAGCAGAAGGGGATCTGCCCGAAGAGAATCGCTTATTTATTCCTTTGAAGCTTGGCTGCTTTCGAGGCCGTCTGGAGGCTGATATGAAAGAGACAAGGTCCTTTAGCCTGTGTGTTCAAAGTTCTCAATGCAGGAATCCCAAGGTCTGCCACCCTTAGTATATTGTAGGAGTTCATCTAGAGAGAAGTTTCGTTGATTTGGCGTTGGTCCAATATCGAACAGCTTGGATAGTTTTTTATTGGGAAAAGATTCAAAGAGCATCGAGGTCGGCCAAACCAAACCATAATTAGATCTGTTACTCAACTGCCTGGGGGCTATCATCACTATTCAAGTTCATCTGAGCAAAATCTACAATACCCCGTAGGTTCTAAGAATATCCGATGGGGCCAGAAATCTGAATGAAGAAGATCAGCCGATGGATTCAGGTTGGAGGTCTACAGTCTCAGTGCCAAAGTGTAAACTCTTCATTAGCTAGAGTCCGACGTGGCTGCTCTCACCAGACGGAGTTTCCTCAAGACTAGGTATCCTATTGGACTTCGACATGAAAGGGTTCACACCCAACACAAGTCCTCCCACTCTCGAGTTTGAAATTTGAATGAAGGGCGTAAAGAAATTGAGTGCCGAAGTCCTTTTTTTTTCTTTTTGCACCAATAGAGCAGTTGATCTCGACTCTTTCCGCGTGGGTGCCGAAACCTCTTAAATACGAGGTGACCTGAAAAGATAAATTTCCAAAATTTTTGCCGAAGTGCTGCTCAAGGTACGGTGCAATAAAGGTTCTGCTCGTCGCCAAATTGCCGCTATGATGAGTAGGGCACGCGTCAACTCGTGGTTGGTCAACAGAGATTTGCAATCGTAATCATCTCGGATCCCAACAGCTATTTAAGCTCTTCTTCTTCCATAGGAGCTTCATTTCATCTGGATTTTCTTCTCCTTCCTTCTGGCTTTCTTCTCCCTTTTTGCTCTAGGGCACCAAGGTCTTCTATCGACTCCCTCAATTTTTTAGGGTTCTCTCCTTCATTTTCCATTAAGCCTGTTGCCTTTCTATTCTTTCTAGTTGATTTAGGTAGTTCTTGAATCTTTTTCTTTGATTATCTATGTCTTTTGGCATTTCTACTCGCTTTGTTTCCTCGAGAAAGTCTTAGATTTTATTTTCTTTGGTTTTCTAGAGATTTTCTCTATTTTAGTTTGATCCTCATGTCCTCTAAAGAGTCCTGATCGATCAGTTCTAGAAGTTTAGCTCATTTAGCTTTAATAGATCTTCCTCATAAGGACCCTGAGCTTGTAGGAGTACCTCAGCCATCCTTTGCCTCCGATACCATTTCATGTAAACTTTGGCCTGAAGAACTTTTATTGATTAGGATCCAGTTTAGAATTTCTTTCGATTATGAACTTGAACTTCTTGACCCTAGTGATCGAGCTTGCTCCCCTCATTTCGGCCGAACTTGCTTGTACGTTGAAACCCTCCGGACAGAATTTTGGCTGTCGATACCTTCTTTTGTAACCAACTTGTTCAAGTTTTTAAACATTTTCTTTGCCGCCATGGTGCCAAACTCTTTTAGGTTTATCATAGGATTTCTCTTCTTGTGCATTATGGCCAATGTCTGACCTTCCGTCTTCCTATTCTGTAATTTCTTCACTTTCAAACATCACCCAACCACCAAAGACTGGTGGTATGTGTCTCCCCAGTTTGACAAGAAGGGATTGCTTAAGGGTGCCGCTTCTTTCATTCATAACTGGAAGGAGAAATTCTTTTTTGTTTCCTATCCCATCCTAAAACTAGGACTTCCTTTTTGGGAAAAAATAAGAGACTCAGTCCGCCGAGCTCCTGAGCTTGAGAAAGAAGATTGGAATTCGGCCAACAAGCTGAAGAACTTTCGAGCTCCTCCGATCTCTAAGCTCCTGGAGAACCAGATCTTATTCAACTTTGATCTCAGTCCTCTCAATCCGACAGGTAGTCCTTTACAGCCTGCCAACTGTGCATGATCTCCTTTCCTTCTCTAACTCTGATTTTTCTTCTATAGAGATCACTCCTGAGGAGTGAAACTGCCTGGCCAAGGGGCTCAAGTCTCTTAAGAGGAAAGATAGCTCTACAGGAAAAATATCCAAGAAGGCTCGCACTGATGAGCTGATCCTGACCGTGTCGATCCAAGCCATGCCCATCCCCAAGTCCAATGTGGCCGCACCACCTCCAATCTCATCCCAAGGGGACACCGCCACCTTGCTTCCTGAGTAGCGCAAGGTTGTTGAGAAGAAGAAGAAGAAAAAGGACGCCATCAGAAAAAAGATGAGGACGGCCAAAAATTCGAGTGACGAAGGCTCTGATCAAGAGTGAGCTTCTTTGGATGATCGGAAGGTCGTCCAATCCTTAATGAAGGGCAGCATCCTCCCGCACATTGTCGAGAAAATGATTGGGATGGAGGATGTCGAGAGATTCGATGAGTCTTTCACCGCCTATCTCGAGGTAACCCATTTTTCTGAACTTGTTTGAATGAAGGGTGCGCTTTTAAAGTTCTGACCTAACTTCAACTTGTCTTATAGCTGGGGCATTACTTGTTTGCCCACTCAAAGGCCATCGATCTTCACTAGAACGAGGCTTCTAAAGCCCTGCAGGAGGTTCAGGTGGAGGTCGAGAGGGTTTGGGCCGAGGACGATCGTTTGAAGATGGCCTGGGAAATTCAAGCTGCAGAGGTCGAGCACCTTCGAGAGGTGTTGCGGAGAGAGGAAGAAGCTTTCGCAGGGCTGAGGGAAATCCTGGCCCTCTCCGAAGATAAAAGGAAGAAGGCTAAAGAGGAGATCGACATCGAGAGGGAGAGGGCTGTCGAAGCCTTCAAGTCCTCCAAAGCAATGGAGGACATCAAGATCACATTTGCCCAGGAAGCCTTCTTAGAGGGGTTCGAGATCTACATGAGCAGGATCACGAAGAACTTCCCTGGAGTGGACCTCAACCTTCTGATAGATGAACCTAGTGAGGAAGCTGGTCCATCCAACACTAGCACTGCTTCCCCATTATCGAACCTACCCCGAGCGCTCCCGATCATACAGCTGAAGTTTTCAAGTCTATTCCCGAGCCCGACGTCACAAAGGATGTACCGACATCGCAAAGGATGTACCAACCTCGCCTGCCTCTACACTAGCTGAGGTTTAAGATTTTTTATAAATTTGTACTTTTTTTTCTTTTTCTTTCGATGTATATTGAACATTTTGGGGAATGAAAATGAACTTTCTTTGCTTTATGCTTGTGCTATGGTGGATGTTATTCAAAATCCCTTTAGTGATCATAATCAGGATCAATCTTTTCCAACTGATGCCGAGCTATTATCCCAAGGTATCTCTCTGAAGCCCATAGTCAAAAATTTAAAGAGAGAGATTCATCACCTGAAGAAAAAGTTGAAGAAGGTAGAAGCCAAACTTCAGGGATCTAGAAAGAATGCTTCAGAGGTGATGATTGAGGTCATCCATCTCCGAAAGCTACACATGAAAGATTCTATAAGCTTCAGCATTCAGAATGATAGCTTTGAGAAGGAGATCGCCGAGCTCAAAAAAAATACCAGCAACAAATCTTGGGCACTAATGGTAAAGATCAGCTTTCTCGAAGCTGATCTCAAGATGGCGAAGGAGAAGATCCGTCTGCTGGAGGAGAGCTCGCCGTGGTCTTCCAACAAGGCTCGGTATGAGTAGGATTGGTCGAAGAGGTTCTCCACGCTCTAGAAGCAACTGCATGATGCCGAGCTAACTTATGATACCTATCGGTTGGGTTGGAGTGAGAGGATATCCTAACTTGAGCAAAGGCTTCATGCTGCTAATAGCGAAGTAACCTAGCTCCAAAAATATCTTGATGACAGTCATCAATCCGGCATGAGTGGTGGACCAGAATAGGTTGCCTCCCTAACGAGGACTCTGGGTGAGCTTTCAAAAGCAATGGAGAGGGAGAAGGTTGAGGTTCAATGGCTGAGGATCCAGCTATCGTACGAGTAGCAAGCCATTAGGGATGCGGAGGCCGAGTCTGAAGTTTTGAGGAAGCAGCGATGAGAGCTTGAAGGTAAATTCCAACATGCCAATAGGATGTATATAGATGGTCTGTATAAGAAAAAGGAGCTTGAGAAGAAAATTCTTAGACTAAAACAATCTCTTGTAATGATAGGGGTCGACAGCTCGAAGTTTGAGGGTTTCGGGCCTCCTTAGGACTTTGTCATCTTTTCTTCTTCTTTTTTTTGTACATGGTCTCGTGGACCTTCACTTTATAATGAACTTCGAATTTAATGAAGGACTATTTTCTTCAATCATCTTTTTACTTTGTTTGGATTCAGTGCCTGTTAATTTTTCCATTCCTTTCTTTTGCTTTGACTTTTGTTGGAAGAATTGTTGAAAGAGTAGTTTTTCTCCTATCTTTTCATAATCAGAGTTTTTTTTTCACCTGCGCTGGGGTGAGTTCATCCTTTCTTATTCGATTCCATTGATTTTTCTTTGTCCTTTCATCAAGATGAGATCCTTCCTCTTGGTTTAGAAAATTGAAGGTCTTTGTTTATATTAGGATAAGGTTCTCTTCCTGTCTTAAGTAATCGGAGATCTTTGTCTTGCTCACATTAGGATGAGGTTCTTCATCTATTCCTATAATGGTAGTAGGGGCATCGTTAGGCCGTTGATAGGGCTTCTCCCTTCATCTCATCTTAGGTTAACGAGGTCTTTGCTTTGCTCAAGTTAGGATGAGGTTCTCCTCCTATTTCTAATAGGACTGTAGGGACATATAAAGGCCGTTAAAAGGGCCTCTCCCTTCATCTCGTCTTAGGTTAACGAGGTCTTCACTTTGCTCAAGTTAGGATGAAGTTCTCCTCCTATTCCTAACAAGACTATAGGGGTACATAAGGACCGTTGATAGGGCATCTCCCCTCATCTTGTCTTAGGTTAACAAGGTCTTCGTTTTGCTCAAGTTAGGACGAGGTTCTCCTCCTGTTCCTAATAGGACTATAGGGACATATAAGGGCCTCTCCCTTCATCTCATCTTAGGTTAACGAGATCTTCATTTTGCTCAAGTTAGGATGAGGTTTTCCTCCTATTCCTAACAGAACTATAGGGACACATAAGGACCATTGAAAGGGTCTTTTCCCTCATCTCATCTTAGTTTAACGAGGTCTTCGCTTTGCTCAAGTTAGGATGAAGTTCTCCTCCTATTCCTAACAGGACTGTAGGGGCACATAAGGACCATTAAAAGAGCCTCTTTCCTCATCTCCTCTTAGGTTAACGAGGTCTTTGCTTTGCTCAAGTTAGGACGAGGTTCTCCTCCTATTCCTAATAGGACTGTAGGGGCATATAAGGATCATTGAAAGGGCCTCTTCCCTCATCCCGTCTTAGACTAACGAGGCCTTCAACTTGCTCATGTTAGAACTAGGTTCGCTTCCTATTTCTAATTTGGCTACTTTTGATTACTTCGGAGAGTTATTTCCTATCATCACATGATTTTTGCAACAATAAACAATAATATTAAAATAGAGAAGTTTTATTGAAGGTAAATTACTAGTAGTATATTCTTAGATTTTCTAAATTTTAAGGTCGTGGGAGTGTTGTTCCTCCAAGCTTCTTCAAGCGATAAGTTTTGGGCCGGACGATCTCCTCTACTTCATATGGGCCGATAAGTGGTAAAAATATACTAATAAAAGTATTAAATTATAAAATAAATTAATCTATTTTTTTAGAAATTGATATTTTTATTAATCTCATGTAGGAAAGAAGACCACCAATATATAAATTTTATTTTTCTAGTTTAGATGAAACAAATTTCAAGCAAAACGGACTTCAAACGAGCCCGAAATTGAATTTCAAAAAAAAAAGCCGATCCGGTTCAAAAAAATTGGCTCAGTAGACCGTCCAATCCGACTGCACCCAGCAGACCGACTGACTGATGCAATGCTGATGTCAGCATTTTTTGCGGTGCACGATGGACCATTTGGAGGGCATTTTGGGGATTTTACATGGAGAAGCGCGCTCCAATTGGCTGAAGAATGTAGCGGTCCATGCAACATCAGATTCGTGCATGGTCTACAAAGGATAATTTGGAAATTTTGTCTAATCCGATGGGCATCTTTCACTGAGATTTGATCAGACGGTCGAAACGCATGCGCTAACAAACGGCAGATGCAGCTTCCAATCGAGATCCAACGGTTGAGATTCATCCCGACTTTAAAACTAAGAATCAGAGGCTTCTCTATGCACGATCTGATGGCTCAGATTTGATCTTCAAGGCTGATCCAATGGTCCAAATGAATTTCAACTTGATTTGGGATTTTAAGATGATTTTTGGGTGATTTTTGGACCGTTTGATCAACATCCAACGGTTAAAATTGATCGAGGACTCTTTTTGAGTTATTTTGAGAGTTTTAAACCTAATTTTAATAGAATTTCGGTGGAAAATCCATCTCTTAGCCTATAAAAAGGTCTGCTGTTGCCGAAGAAAAAAGAAGAGTGGAGACAGTAAAAAAAAAAAAGAAGAAGAAGAGAAAGAGAGGAGAAAGGTAGAAAGAGAAGAGAGATTTTTAAGAGAAAAGGAAGGGCTTTTAATTTTTTTTCCTTTTCTTCTTCCGACAATTAGAACATTGATTAAGGAGCTTCTTTTCTTTTTTACCAATTTTTCCACACTAAGAGCAACGGACAATCAATTTCAGTAATCAAACAGTCTAATTTCTTTATACTTTTTATTTTATTTGTTGTTTTTGAACTTGTTATCATGAACTAAATTTTCTTTTACTAAGGCTAAGGTGTAGCCACTCTTTTGATGCAATATTCGGTGTGATTTATTTTAAATTTTAAATTTTATTCATGAGGAGTATATAAATCTGATCTTAATGCTTTTAAATTACTGGCCATCTTCTAATTAACCTGATGAACATAGATGTTACGGACCAAGTATATTTATGTTATTGCTTCTTGATTATATACCTTGTATTATGAATCAAATTAGAATTCATATGCATGCGGAAATTTTAGTGTGCTTTGGATGCAGCGTATTTTAATTAGAAGATTTCATAAAACTTAATGCATTAATATTTATTTAAATTACACCTGGACTAAAGGATAATTAATAAATATTGATAGTTTTGCTATGCCTGGACCAAAGGATAGTGAATAAACTAGGAAACTCCACCGTCACATGAAATAAAATTAATCTAATAATCTGAATATTGTATTGACTGAGTTGGTGAACCCGATTGCCTTAGTAATACATTGCTCTTAAGTTTAAAACCCTAATAATTACACTCTCTCTATTTTCTTAAAATTTTTAATTATTTCTTTATTTTGTTCTTTAATTTCTTATTCTCATAAATCGGTCTTCTAAATAAAGCATAGGAAAGAGCTTTTCAGTACTTATTTTCCAATCCTCTAGGGATGATACTCTACTCATTTACTTTATTACTTGATCGACTAGTGCACTTGCCATAGCTATAGATTAGCACGCATCAAGTTTTTGGCACCATTGCCGGGGATTGTGTCTAAAATAATATTAAAATTTTGATCCTAGCTTTACTTTAGAATTTTATTTTTAATTTTTATTATTTTTTAAAAAAAATTTATTCAGTGCATGACACGTACTGGACATAGTAACTTACTACCTTTAGATCCAGAAATTGAAAGGACCATTAGAAGACTACAATAAGAAAGAAACATGGCAGCTGAAGATCCTAATGATATCAATCTAGGATTGGATATGGCGACCGAAGGACAGTATGAAGCTATTCGATCAGTACATCATCCATTAAATGATTACATCACACTATCTATAGTCGATGTAGCTTCGAGCATCAGGAGACCGCCTGTGCAAGCAAACAACTTCGAAATAAAATCGATGATCATCTAGATGATTCAATCAACTGTCCAATTCAGTGAACACGTGCATGATGATCTGAATGCCCATATTTCTAACTTTCTTAAACTTTGTGATACTTTTAAGATTAATGGGGTGTCGGATGATATTATTAGATTAAGGTTATTTTCTTTCTCTTTATGAGACAAAGCTAAAAGTTGACTTCATTCTCTTCCTGCAGATTCTATCACAACCTGGGATGTTCTAGCTCAAAAATTCTTAGTCAAGTACTTTCCACCTTCTAAGACTGCCTAGATGTGCAATGATATCACTTCTTTTATGCAGATGGACATGGAGACACTATATGAGGCTTGGGAGCATTTTAAGAAATTGCTGAGGGGATGTCCACATCATCAACTATCCGTATGGCTTCAGGTACAAACTTTCTATGATGGTTTATCTCCTACTAATCGTTCTATGATTGATGCAATAGCAAGAGAAATAATTAATCGAAAAATGGAGGAAGAAGCCTTCGATCTGATCGATGAGATGACATCAAATAGCTATCAATGGCAGATAGAATGCATGATGCCAAAAAGACTAGCAGCTATGCAGGAAGTAGATTGCGTGCCAACCTTACTAGCTGAAATTGCAACCCTTAGAGCCAAAGTCAATAACTTGAAGGAAACAGCTATGCATATTCAGAGCATCACCTATGATCTGTGTGGAGGAGGACACGATACGAGCAATTGCCAGATAGGTAATCCTTTTGTTAAAGCAACTAATATAGCTAATTATGTTGGTAATTTTTTTAGGCCGCAACAAAACAATCCCTACTCCAATACATACAATCAAGGGTGGAGGCAGCACCCAAATTTCTCGTGGAGTAATCAAAATGCAGCACAACAGCCACCCCGGGATTCCAAGTACCTGAAAAGAAGTCCAACATGGAAGAGCTGATGGTCAAATTTATGCAAAACCAAGAAGCAACTATAAAAAATTTAGAAGCCAATCTTAGATAGGACCAAGCAGCAGTAATTCGAAACTTGGAGATGCAAATAGGTCAAATGGCTATGATAATCTCCGAGAGATCTCAGGGATCCTTGCCCAATAACATGGAGACCAATCCAAGGGAGCAAGTCAATGCTATCATGCTACGAAGTGGTACAAAGCTGGAGGAGCCACATTAGAAGAAAGACTGAAGAGCCAACTACAAATAAGGAACCATCAACTAAAATTTATCAGTCACCAAAACAACCAGCTGATGGATGGTCTCTAGGTATACAGTTTGCGGATCCAAATATGAAGCCTTATGTGCTGCCACTACCATTTTCAGAGAGACAAATACAGCATCCAGATAAGAAATTTTTAAATTTTTTTAAAATATTAAAGAATTTATATATTAATATTCCTTTTGTAGATGCTATCACTCAAGTGCCTAGGTATGCCAAGTTTTTCAAAGAAATCCTAATAAATAAGAAAAAGCTGAAGGAGCATAAGAGAATAAATTTGAATGAAGAATGCTCAACAATACTTCAAAATAAATTACCATAGAAGCTAAAAGATCTAGGGAGTTTTACTATCCCTTGCATTATTGGTGATTGTAGTTTTGATAAAATTTTATGTGATTTAGGAGCAAGTATTAATCTCATATCTTTTTCTATTTTTAGGAAGCTGGGTCTAGGAGAACCGAAGCCTACCACTATTACTCTTCAATTAGCCGATAGATCCATCAAATATCCAAGAGGTATAGTAGAGGATGTCTTGGTAAAGGTAACAAGTTTATTTTCCCTATTGATTTTATTGTTCTTGATATGAAAGAAGATTATGATGTACCCCTTATTTTAGGGAGACCCTTTTTAGCTACTGGAGGAGCTTTAATAGATGTTCAATAAAAAAAATTAATTCTTAGAGTCCAAGATGAACAAGTTACTTTTAATGTTTTTAAAGTTATTAAACATCCCAATGATAATCAAACTTGTTTTCGTATAGATGATATTGACAATTTGGTGTATGAGTATTTTCTAGAAAACAGGTTTGAGGATCCTATTGAATCTTGCATTGTCCAATCACAAGAGGGTTCAGCTGAAGATGAAAGGCAAACAAAATGCATAAAATTGTTAAAGGCCAGACCATATATTCCACGCACATACAGACCATGATTTGAAGAATTAGAAAGATCATCCACTCCTTTTTCAAAGACATTAATTAAAGAGCCACCTACTCTTGAACTTAAACCTCTCCCTTCTCATTTAAAATATATTTTCTTGGAAGGTTCATCGCAGTTACCTATTATTATTTCTTCTTCTTTGATAGATTTAATGGAAGAGAAGTTGTTAAAAGTACTAAAGAAACACAAAAAAGCATTTGGATGAACCATAGCAGACATCAAAGGAATTAGTCCCTCAATTTGTATGCACAAAATTCTCATGGAGGACAACTATGAGCCTACAGTCCAACCCCAAAGAAGACTCAACCCCAAGATGCAAGAAGTGGTCAAAAAGGAGGTAATCAAGCTACTGGATGCAGGTATTATTTATCCTATCTCCGATAGTTCATGGGTGAGTCCTTTTCAAATAGTTCCTAAGAAAGATGGGATTACTGTAGTTCAAAATGATAATAATGAATTAATTTCTACTATTACTAGATGGACAGTATGTATGGATTATAGAAAATTAAATGATGCAACTAGAAAAGATCATTATCCTCTTCCATTCATTGATCAGATGTTAGAAAGGTTAGCTGGACATGATTTTTACTGCTTTCTAGATGGATATTCTGATTATAATCAAATTACCATAGCACCTGAGGATCAAGAGAAAACTATTTTTACATGTCCTTATGGTACATTTGCTTTTAGAAGAATGCCGTTTGGTTTATGTAATGCACCAGCTACTTTTCAACGATGCATGATGGCTATTTTTTATGATATGATTGAAAATTCTATTGAAATATTTATGGATGATTTTTCTATCTTTGGATCCATATTTGATAAATGCTTGCATAACTTATCTCTTATTTTACAAATATGTGAGGACACTAATCTTGTCTTAAATTGGAAAAAGTGTCATCTGATGGTATAAGAAGGCATAATGTTAGGCCACAAGATTTCATATAAAGGTATTGAAGTGGATAGAGCTAAGCTTGAGGTGATCGAAAAGTTATCCATACCAACCTCAGTTAAGACTATTAGGAGCTTTTTGGGGCATGCTGGATTTTACCGTCGATTTATAAAAGACTTCTCTTTAATTTCTAAACCTTTATCTAAATTATTATGTAAAGATGTTTCTTTTTATTTTTCTGATGAGTGTTTGCGGGCATTCAACACCCTCAAGGAGAAGCTAGTCACGGCACCTATTATGGTAGCACTAGATTGGTCCCTACCTTTTGAGTTGATGTGTGATGCTAGTGACACAGCCATAGGAGCAGTACTTGGTCAAAGAAAGAATAAGATTTTTCAAACTATATACTATGCTAGCCGCACTTTGACTGAAGCTCAACAAAAATATGCAACCACTGAAAAAAGCTTCTGGCAGTAGTATTTGCATTAGATAAATTTCATTCTTATCTTATTTTATCTAAAGTTATTATATACACCAACCATGCAGCTCTAAAGTATCTCCTTACCAAGAAAGATGCAAAACCCAGATTGATCAGATGGATTCTTTTGCTACAAGAGTATGATTTGGAGATCAAGGATAAGAAGGGCACAGAGAATTCAGTTGCTGACTACCTTTCCAAATTGAAAAACATCATAGAGAAGGAATTAGATATTTTGCCCTATCAAGGAGGAATTTCCAGATGAATGCCTCTATGCTATATCAGGTAGAACATTTTCATAGTATGCTGATATTATTAACTACTTGGTTGGTAAGGTTTTTTCACTTGATTTTTCTTTTCAACAAAAGAAAAGGTTCTTATCTATTGTTAAACATTATTTCTGGGATGAACCCTTCTTGTATAAGTGTTGTTTAGACCAAGTCATTAGAAGATGCATTCTAGAGGAAGAAATGGAGAAAATTATGCATCATTGTCATGATCGGGAGGCAGGAGGACATTTCGGCCCAACTAGAATAGCTTATAAGGTTCTTCAATCAAGTTTTTATTGGCCCTCTCTATTTAAAGATGCTCATACTTATGTCTCTTCATGTCATCGCTGTCAAAGAACTGAAAATCTCTCTAAAAGACATGAAATGTCTTTAAACAATATTCTTGTGTGTGAAATTTTTGATGTTTGGGGTATTGATTTCATGGGACCTTTTTCTAGTTCTTTTTCAAATCAATATATACTTGTGGCTGTAGATTATGTTTCAAAATGGGTAGAAGCAGCACCCTTTCCAACTAATAATGCTAAGGTAGTTGTCAAATTTTTAAAAAAGCATATTTTTACACGTTTTGGCACTCCTAGAGCAATCATTAGTGATGAAGGTAAACACTTTTGTAATAAATAATTTGAAAAACTGTTAATCAAATATAGTGTCACTCATAAAATAGCTACCCCATATCATCCACAAACTAGTGGTCAAGTAGAGGTGTCTAATAGAAAATTAAAAAGAATTTTAGAAAAAACTATAAGTGCATCTAGAAAAGACTGGTCATTGAAATTAGATGATGCATTGTGGGCATATAGAACTGCATATAAAACACCTATTGGTATGTCCCCATATAGGCTACTCTTTGGAAAAGCATGCCACCTCTCTGTTGAGCTAGAACATAAAGCATATTGGGCCATGAAAATTCTTAACTTTGATATACAAGATGCAGAAAAGAATAGGTTAATACAAATAAATGAGATGGACGAATTTTGCCACCATGCTTATAAGAATGCCAAGATTTACAAAGAACGTACTAAGAAATGGCATGATAACCATATTGTAAAAAGAGAATTCCATGAGGGACAGCAAGTTCTCTTGTATAGCTCACGGCTACATTTGTTTCCAAGAAAGCTAAAATCAAGATGGACAGGTCCCTATACAATTACTAAGGTATGTCCATATGGAGCAGTAGAGATCTTAGATGAATCAAAAGGTACCTTCAAGGTAAATGGTCACAGGTTGAAAAATTACATTAATGAAAGTTTTGAAAAGGAGAAAAAGCATTTCAATTACAAGATCCACTTTAGAACTCAAAGAAAGTCAAGCTGAAGACTATAAATCAGAACTACTAGATAGGTTGTTTCTTTTCTTTTTAGTTTTGATCATTTTCTTTTCTTTTATTTTTCAGTAATTTATTATTGCTCTTTTATTGCTTTGGTGTGTATTTTCAATTTTATAAAAAAAAATCAATGAGAGCTCAAGCAAAATTTCAAAGCTTTAAAGAACCAGACTGAACCAAATTAGGTGTATTCCTTTCCATCCTTTATTGCACTCTTTATTTTTTTTCTCCTTTAAGACAATGTAGAATAAGTTAGGGGGTAATAAAAAAAAAAATTAACCATGTGTCAAGAAGAAAATCTTGAGCAAGATAGACTGAATAAGTGATAAAAGATAGAATTATTTGCTAATAAATATAACGAGTTAAAGAAGTAGATTAGTTGGTCGACTTTTAGCAGCCTACTTAGGTTATTAAAAGACTATTAGCACTTCTAATTGCACATGCACACTAACAAGACAAAGTAGGTATTGATTATAAGGCCAACTAAAGATTCAATTATCACTAAAAATTGGTAATTGATATACATTCTAATTAAACAAACTTGAATTTAAGGAAACAGCTACCTGCCTAAAAATAAAGTGCAAAAGATAGAGTATATGTGGATTGCCCAAAGCCTAGTAACTAGGTCTCTGCACCTAGGTCAAGTGTGGAAATTCACGTAAAATGGTGAAGGGAAGGCCAATATGCTTAGCAAAAAAATGGGGCGGGTGCTGTGAAAGCTACCTTAATTCATGAGTATAAAAATTGAGAATGTATAGAAAATTGACCAAAATAGATGATAAGAGAGGATACTTTTATTCTTTAATTTAATACTAAAATGCTAAAGTTAGTCATCACAAACACAAGTGCTGTAGATCTTTGATATACTCTAAGGAGTTTTTAATTGTATTGATTGAAAAATTTGCTTCTGAAGCACAATGCTTAGTTAGCAGTATTTTCTAAACTTTTTGACCATTAGTCTTAGATTTTATCTTTTTGATGGATAATCTTATTGAAACATGGTATTAAATAAAATATTGCTAAGGGACTAGCAATGACTAAGTTGGAGGGTGTGATAAATGGTAAAAATATACTAATAAAAATATTAAATTATAAAATAAATTAATCTATTTTTTTAGAAATTGATACTTTTGTTAATCTTATGTAGGAAAGAAGGTAATTAATATGAAGATCTTATTTTTCTGGTTCAGATGAAATAAATTTCAGACAAAATGGACTTCAAATGAGCCTGAATTGAATTTCAAAAAAAAAACTCAGTCTAGTTCAAACCAATTTAGAAAAATTGGCTCAGCAGACCGTCTGATCCGACACACCCAGCAGACCAACCCGCTGATGCAACGCTGACGTCAGCATTTTTCGTGGCACACGGTGGACCATTTGGAGGGAATTTTGGGAATTTCACATGGAGAAGCGCACTCTAATTGACTGAAGAATGCGGTGGTCCATGCAACACTGGGTTTGCGCATGGTCTATAGAGGGCAATTTGGAAATTCTATCTGATTCGATGGGCGCCTTTCACTAAGATTTAATCGGATGGCTGAAATGCATGCGCTAACGAATGACAGATGCAGCTCCTGATCAAGATCCAACAATTGAGATTCATCCCAATTTTAAAACTAAGAATTAAAGGCTTCTCTATGCATGATCTAATGGCTCAGATTTGATCTTCAAGGCTGATCCGATGATCCAAATAAATTCTGACTTGATTTGGGATTTTAAAATGATTTTTGAACCATTTGATCAACATCCAACGGTTAGAATTGATCCAGGACACTTTTGAGTTATTTTGAGAGTTTTAAACCTAATTTCGATAGAATTTTGGTGGAAAATCCACCTCTCAGCCTATAAAAAGGTCTGCTGTTGCCGAAGAAAAAAGAAGAGGAGAGATAGTAAAAAAATAAAAGAAGAGAAAGAGAGGAGAGAGGTAGAAAGAGAAGAGAGATTTTTGAGAGAAAAGGAAGGGCTTTTAATTTTTTTTCTTTTCTTCTTCCGACAATCAGAACATTAATCAAGGAGGTTCTTTTCTTTTTCACCAATTTTTCCACACCAAGAGCGATGGACAATCAATTTCAGCAATCAAACAGTCTAATTTCTTTATGCCTTTTATTTTATTTGCTATTTTTGAACTTGTTATTATGAACTAAATTTTCGTTTACTAAGGCTAAGATATAGCCACTCTTTTGATGTAACATTCAGTATAATTTATTTTTAATTTTAAATTTTATTCATGAGGAATATATAAATCTGATCTTAATACTTTTAGATTATTGGCCATCTTCTAATTGACCTGATGAACATAGATGTTACAGACTAAGTACATCTATATTATTGCTTCTTGATTATATACCTTGTATTATAAATCAAATTAGAATTCATATGCATGTGAAAATTTTAGTGCGCTTTGGACACAGCATATTTTAATTAGAGGGTTTCACAAAACTTAATGCACTAATATTTATTTAAATTACACCTGAACCAAAGGATAATTAATAAATATTGATAGTTTTGCTACACCTGGACCAAAAGATAGTGAATAAACTAGGAAACTCCATCGTCACATGAAATAAAATTAATCTAATAACCTGAATATTGTATTAACCGAGTTGGTGAACTCGATTGCCTTAGTAATACATTGCTCTTAAGTTTGAAACCCTAATAATTACACTCTCTCTATTTCCTTAAAATTTTTAATTATTTCTTTATTTTGTTCTTTAATTTCTTATTCTCATAAATCGATTTTCTAAATAAAGTATAGGAAAGAGCTTTTCAGTACTTATTTTTCAATCCTCTAAGGACGATACTCTACTCATTTACTTTATTACTTGATCGACTGGTGCACTTGCCATAGCTATAGATTAGCACGCATCATGGGCCTTCCAAATTTAGAGTGAGCTTTTTCTGATTCTGAGGTTGTGAGATAGCAGCTCGTCGAAGCACTAGGTCCTCCACTTTGAATATTTTATCCTTAACTTTAGAGTTGTAGTAACGGGCCACTTTTTGCTTATAGGCCGCCATCCAAACTTGAGCTTTTTTTCATTTTTCCTCCAACAAGTAGAGGTTAGCCCTGAGGTCCCATAAGTTATGCTCCTCATTGAATGCCACGACTCAAGCAGATGAGAGTTTGAGTTCTATTAGGATGACTGCTTCTGTTTCAAAAGCTAAGACAAATGGGATCTCCCCAGTTGGCAACATTTGGATAGTTTGGTATGCCCAAAGCACATGATAGAGTTCATCTATCCAAGTCCCCTTTGCTCTTTCATGTCTTGTTTTGATGTCTTGCAGCAAGATTCTGTTTGTTACTTCGACTTCGCCGTTTGCCTGTGGATGAGCTACTGATGTAAAATGATGGAAGATATTCAAATCTTCACAAAATTTGGTAAATCTTGCTTCAGCAAACTACCACCCATTATCTATTATGAGGATTTGAGGCAAGCCAAATTTGCAAACAATCGACTTTCAAATGAAGTCCTGCACTTTTGCTTCAGTGATTTTTGCTAGAGGTTCAGCCTCGATCCACTTTGTGAAATAATCTATTGCCACCAAGAGAAACTTGCACTGTCTCAATATCATGGGAAAAGGTCTGAGTATGTCCATCCCCCATTGAGCAAACAACTATGGGGCACTTAGGGATGTAAGTTCAAGAGCTGGCTGCCTTTGAATGTTTGTACTTCTCTGATAGTAGTCACATTTTTTGATATACTCTATAGAATTATGGTACAGGATTGGCCAATATTAATCCTGCCGAAGTAGTCTATATGATAAGGATCCGGCCCCTATATGACTTTCGTAGATTCCTTCATGCACTTTCCATAATGCAAAGTCGGCTTCTGAAGGTCTGAGACATCTCAAGAACGGTAAGGAGTATGACCTTTTATATAGTTGCCTTCATGCAGAACATACTCGGGGGCTTGATTTCTGAGTTTTCGAGCTTATTTCGGATCATGAGGAAGAGCTCCATCATTGAGATAGGCAACCAATGGGTCAATCCAACATGGCTCATGATCGATCTGCATTATAGACCGCTGCCTTTCTAGACTCGGGTGTTTCAGGGCTTCAAAGAAGACCTCCTTGGGCAGCTTGGTCAGGGCCAATGTTGCCAACTTTGAAAGAAGGTTGGCCCTAGTGTTTTTCACTCTTGGGATTTGCTTGATATCAAAACTGCTGAAGGTTGGAGTCAAGCTCTTCACTTTCCCAAGATATTTTATCATGCTTTCTTCTCGAGTCTCATAATTATCATTAACTTGTCCGACCACTAATTGAGAATCATCGTAGACTTGGAGTCGATCCATTTTTAATTCTTCGATGATCCTTAATCCTATAATCAAAGCTTCATATTCGGCCCCATTATTAGTCACAGAAAACTCAAAGCGTAGCGCATATTCAGTGATGACTCCTTTTAGGCTAACCAAGATCAGCCCTATGCCTGCACCAGAAGCATTGGACGAGTCATCTACATATAGAGCCTAGAAATCTTTAGGGAGGTTGGCTCTTTCTTCTGAGGAACTCGATTGTAACTAGAGAATATCAACCTCATTCTGTTCAGGCTTGGCTTCATCCAGAATGGTGCATTTAACTATGAAATCTACCAGAATTTGGGCTTTGATTGATGGCTGAGGCTGGTAGTTGATATCGAACTTGGTGAGCTCTATTGTCCATTTTGCTATTCTTCCAAAGGGATCCATTCGATGAAGAACTGCTTTGATTAGTTGATCAGATAGGAGGGTTATGGTGTGCCCTTGGAAGTAAGATCGAAATCTTTGGACTACAACCAATAGGGCAAAAGTTAGTTTTTCTAACTTAGTATACCTGATCTCAGAGTTCCTTAAGATGGCTTATGTAGTAGATCGGCCTCTGTACTTTCATATCTTCTTTGACTAGAACTACCGCGAGGGCTGTCGGGGAGACCGCCAGGTATAAAATAATCCCTCTTTAGGTTTGGGCTTTGCTAGCAGGGGAGTTGAGTAGAGGTAGTCCTTGAGCTCTTTAAAAGCTTGTTGACATTTAGTGGTCCAGTAGAAGTTCTTCAGCTATTTAAAGACTCGAGAAAAGGGTATGCATCGCTCGACCGACCTCGAGATGAAATGGTTCAGGGCTGCCACCTTTTCGATCAAGTGCTAAACCTCTTTGATTGATTTTGGAGAAATCATCTCTTGAATGGTCCGAATCTTCTCTAGATTTGCTTCAATTCCGCATCTCGACATCATGAATCCCAAAAACTTCTCCAAAGTCATGCCGAAGGCGCACTTGGTTGGATTCAGCTTCAACTTGTACCTCTTAAGGGCATTGAAGGTCTCTTCAAGGTTGGCAATATGATTTATTGAAGCTTGGCTCTTGACAAGCATGTCATCTACCATGTTGTGGCCAATCTGCTCCTTGAAGATTTTATTGATTAGGCACTAGGATGTTGCTCCTATATTTTTGAGTACAAAAGACATAACCCTATAATAGTAAAGACCATGGTCAGTGATAAAAGCAGTTTTCTCCTTATCTTCTGACGTCATTCGGATTTGGTTATAGCCGAAAAAGGTATCTATGAAAGTGAGGAGCTCATGGCCTGAGGTTGCATCCATAAGTTGATCAATCCTGGGTAGGAGGTAGCTATCTTTCAGGTAGGCTTTATTCAGTTTTTTGAAGTTTATGCACATTCTCCACTTGTCATTTGCCTTCTTAACGAGCACAACATTGGAGACCTAGCTCGGATGGTTAACTTTTTGGATGAATCTGGCCTTAAGGAGCTCGTCAACTTCTTCTACAATTACTTACTATCTCTCTGGGGCATGGCTGCACATCTTCTCCTTCATCGATCGATGCTTGGGATCAACAATCAGACGATGTTTCATGACTTCAACATCTATTTCGAGCATGTCATCGAGGACCCGAGCAAAAATATCTACATTCCTCTGTAGAAATTCAATAGGCTACTTGTTGGTGCAGAAATCCGTCTTCGTCGGAGGTCGTCGGAGTTGAGGCCGCTGAGGTGCCATTGGGGACCTGCAAAACGAAGTCCTGTCCAAAACCGATGGGGGGGTGGCTCCGGCAGGACCCTCCGACGGTCAAGTTAGTTTTCAGCCAACAGTAATGGAGCGCTCGGAATGAGTTCCGGAGCTTAGAGATGAGGAGGAGAGTTTAGAGATCAGAGAGCTTAGCCTTAGCGTGTCGGGAGGGTCCTTTATATAGTGGAGCTTGATGGTGACAACTGCAACCGCGTGCTGGCGGGCCGCTCGAGGTTCGGTGGAGTCAGTCTCATGGGCCGGTGCCGTGTGCAGCGGATTGAGGGTGACAGCCATCGCCGCCTGATAGTGGGTCGCTATCGCCTACGGCAGACTGACTGATGGTGATGGTTGCAGAGCTTGCCGAATGAAGGGTTGAAGGCCTTCGTCGTGTGCCCATTTCGGAGGAGTTCGGGCTCCTGAAGAGGAAGATAGGAGGGAGTTCGGCTCCCATAGGCATCTGGCTGGAGGTATGCAGCTAAGGCTCGTCCGCTGAAGAGTTCGACTGCTGAGAATCCAAAGCTCGGCCGTTTAGGGGTTCGGCCGGCTGTTGGACTTCAGCTGGGGCTTGGACACTTGAGAGTTTGGTAGGAACTCGGTTGGCCGAAGTTCGATGAGGGCGACCACTGAGGAGTTCGACCGAGGGGCGACCGCTGAGGAGTTCGGCCGCTGAGAGGACTTCATTGAAGCTCAACCGCTTGGAGTCGGTCCGAAGGAGTTCGGCTGCCCAAGAAGTTCGGTCTCGACGCTGGGAGTCCAGAAGAAGCTCGGGAGCTGACCAGTTCGGCCTGCTGGGAGAAGCTCGGCCGCTAGGAGTTCGACTGAAGCCCGTCTGCCGAAGCTCTTCTGCGGCTACTGGTTACATTGGGCTGAGCGTCGGGCAGGAGTGGGATTTATCCCCAACAGTAGCCCCCCCACTTTCGAGTTCGAAATTCGAAGGAAGGGAGTACCAAAACGGGCGACTACCGAAGTCTTCTTCCAGGCCCCACGTTTGTCATGGCTGAAGCTCGGGGGAGGTCTCTTCTCTAGCCAAGGTTGACGCTGATGTTGAAGCTGAGGCTTGGGGGAGGCCTCCTCTCCAATTGATGTTTGGGGTTGGAATGGAACTCGTTCCCAGCTAAAGTCGATGAAGCCGATATTGAAGCCGAAGTAAATCTCGCCCCCTGCGGTCGAGGTCGGAGTTGAGCTTCTCGGGGGTGATATTGTCTCCATCAGCTGAAGTTGACTCGGGGGGACCTCCTATTCCGTGGCCGAGGTTGTCGTGATCGCTTGGGGGCGATTTCATCTCCTGCAGTGGAACTTGCCGTAGACTTCGAGGCTCGGTCTCGGATCTTGCTCACGTCAGGACGAGGTTCCCCTTCTATTCCTAACCGAGGCTATTCGCGGTCGCTCGGGAGAGATCTTATCTCTAGCCGAGGTTGTTGCTCGCGTTAGGACGAGGTTCTCCTCCTATTCCTAACTGGCTGTGGGGGCTCATTCGGACCATCGTCCGTGCTTCTCCCCCCATCTCGTTTTAGGTGAACGAGGTCTTCGACCTTGCTCACGTTAGGACGAGGTTCTCCTCCTATTCCTAACAGGCTGTGGGGGCACATGGGGACCGTCGTCCTCGCCTCTCCCCCCATCTCATTTTAGGTGAACGAGGTCTTCGACCTTGCTCGCATTAGGATGAGGTTCTCCTCCTGTTCCTAACGGGCTGTGGGGGCACATGGGGACCGTCGTCCTCGCCTCTCCCCCCATCCCGTCCTTTGTGAACGGGGCCTTCGACTTTGCTCACGCTAGGACGAGGTTCTCCTCCTGTTCCTAACCGGCTGTGGGGGCACATTCGGACCGTCGTCCGTGCTTCTCCCCCCATCTCATTTTAGGCAAACGAGGCCTTTGACCTTGCTCGCGTTAGGACGAGGTTCTCCTCCTGTTCCTAACCGGCTGTGGGGGCACATTCGGACTGTCGTCCGTGCTTCTCCCTCCATCTCATTTTAGGCAAACGAGGCCTTTGACCTTGCTCGCGTTAGGACGAGGTTCTCCTCCTGTTCCTAACGGGCTGTGGGGGCACATGGGGACCGTCGTCCTTGCCTCTCCCCCCATCCCATCCTTTGTGAACGGGGCCTTCGACTTTACTCCGATCATGCACGTTTGGGGAGGCCGTAGTCCTTCAGGTCTTGGGCAGTCGAACTTCGTTCCTGGGGTGGTCGTTAGCACGACCGAACTTCCTCTAACCTTTTGTGAAATACCGAACTTCATTCCTTGGGAGAACCTTATTCCGCCCTTGCTCGCGCCGAACTTCCGGCTTACGCCAAACCTATCTTCATGAGAAAAGGAAGTTCGGCCTCACTTAAGCCAAACTTTGCTCCGCTTCGATGGAAGAACTTCTGCTCTCCGTTTTTCTCCTAGGGGCGAATGGGCTCTTCCTTAAGGCCGATTCTTCGCGCCCTCATGGCGGGCTTGTTTCTTCCCTATCGTCATGCATACTGAAACAATAACGTCGAGCGAAGGAGTTTTATTAAGGGAAGCCTACTGGTGATACATTCTCAGATTTTCTGAGTTCCAAGGTCGGGGAAGCACTGTTCCTCCGAGCTCCTTCAGGCGATAGGTTCCGGGTCGGACGATCTCTATCACTTCATACGGACCTTCCCAATTTGGGACGAGTTTCCCTTGGCTCTGAGACTGAGAGACGGCTGCTCGCTGAAGCACTAAGTCTCCCACTCTAAATGCCTTGCTTTTGACTCTGGAGTTGTAATATTGAGCCACCTTCCGCCGGTAGGCGGCCATCCGGATGTGGGCTCCCTCCCTCTTTTCTTCCAGAAGGTCGAGGTTGACTCTAAGGTCCTCGGGGTTGTGCCGCTCGTTGAAGCCCATGACTCGTGCGGACGGGAGTTTGAGCTCGATCGGGATAACCGCCTCGGTACCAAAGGCCAAGGCGAAGGGCGTCTCACCGGTCGGCACCCTCTGTGTAGTTTGGTACGCCCAGAGGACGTGGTAGAGTTCGTCCACCCAGGCACCCTTCGCCCCATCGAGCCTTGCTTTGATACCTTGCAGCAGGGTCTGGTTGGTCACTTCAGCTTCCCCATTGGCCTGCGGGTGAGCCACCGATGTGAAGTGGTGGGAGACGTTTAGCCCTTCGCAGAACTCGGCAAACCGTGCTCCGGAAAACTGTCGCCCGTTGTCGGTTATGAGGGTTCGGGGCAGGCCGAACCGGCAGATTAGCGACTTCCATACGAAGTCCTGCACCTTGGCCTCGGTGATCTTCGCTAGTGGTTCCGCCTCGACCCACTTGGTGAAGTAGTCGATCGCGACCAGGAGAAACTTTCGTTGTCCGGACGCTGTTGGGAAGGGGCCGAGTATGTCGATTCCCCATTGCGCGAAGGGCCATGGCGCACTGAGGGGAGTAAGTTCGGATGTTGGCCGCCTTTGCACGTTGGCGTTCTTCTGGCAGCGATCGCACCTCTTCACATATTTCATGGAGTCGTGAAATAGGGTCGACCAGTAGTACCCTTGTCGAAGTAGTTTCTACGACAGGGACCTGGCCCCTGCGTGACTTCCGCAGAGTCCTTCGTGCACGTCCCGTAGTACGAAGTCGGCCTCTGAAGGTCGAAGACATCTTAGCAACGGGAGGGAGTACGACCTTTTATATAACCTGTCCTCGTATAAGACGTAGCGGGAGGCCTGATTCCTGAGTTTCCGAGCTTCTTTTCGGTCGTGAGGGAGGACCCCTTCTTTAAGGTAGGCGACCAACGGGTCGATCCAGCTGGGCTCGAAGTCCATCCGTAGGATGGCCTGAGATTCTTCCATGGTCGGACACTTCAGAGTTTCCAAAAATACTTCTTTGGGCAGTTCGGCCGGGGCGAAAGTGGCCAACTTAGAGAGAAGGTTGGCTCTTGCATTTTTCGTCCTTGGGACATGCCGAATGCCGAAGCTATCGAAGGCCGGAATTAAATTTCTCACTTTCCCGAGGTACCTCGCCATGCTTTCCTCCTGTGCCTCGTAGCCGCCGCCAACCTGACCGACCACCAACTGGGAATCGCTATAGACCTGAAGTCGATCTACTTTCAGTTCCCTTGCTATCCACAATCCGACGATCAGCGCTTCATATTCGGCTTCATTGTTGGTCGCGGAAAACTCGAAGCGCAGCGCGTACTCGGCGATGATCCCCTCGGAGCTGACCAAGACCAGCCCTGCACCAGCTCCGGTGGAGTTGGATGAGCCATCCACGTGCAGAACCCAGAAGCTTTCAGGAAGGTCGGCCCTTTCTTCGGGGAGGCTCGGCTGCCAAAGCTCGGCTTCATCGTAGCTCGGTCCTGCCCCGATGTCGGTGTTGCTCGATCCAAGCTCGGCTTCGACCGAAATGGTGCATTCTAGCACAAAATCTGCCAGTATCTGTGCTTTGATCGATGGCCTGGGCTGGTAGTTGATGTCGAACTCTGTGAGCTCGATCGCCCATTTTGTGATTCTTCCGAAAGCGTTCTGATAGGAATGCGATGTTATCGTTAAGACACCGTGTTTATCAGTTTAATCCGACTTCTTAAAATCATTAAAATTGCGTAGATAGTAGTGAGTCGGGTCGAATCCACAGGGAAGGTAGTGTTTTTAGATTTGAAATCTTTGATTTTTTTTTAGAAGAAAAAGAAGAAAAGGATTTGAGTTTTTGGAATTAGGATTGAAGTCGGAAAATAAAAAGCAAAAATTAAAAGATGCAGGAATTTAAACTTGGTACTAAGATCTACTAATTAGATCTTAGCATCTACTTGCAATAAAAAAAATAATAATTAAATTATAGAAATTAAATTACAATAAAAATTAAAAGCAAAAAATTAAAATGCAAAAATAAAATTTTTATTAATTAAAATTTTAGAATTTAAATACATAGAATTTAAAAAAAATAAAATAAAATAGCCTGATCTCTGATCTTGGATCGGCATTGGCAGAAAGATGGTGTAGAAGCTCGGCTCTTCTTCTCGGCACCCGTTGCTTCGAAGCAGCCTTTAACCCATAGCCTGGCTTCGCCCTGTACCAAAGCTTCATCTTGATCGGAGATGTTGATTTCTGATGGCCTGGGGTCCTTTTTATAGAGCTAGGAGGGCTGGATATTTTTTCTAAAGGCAATATGGGACTAATAGCCTTTGTAATCGTAAAAATATAAAAAAATTCAGATAAAATTTGAATCAAAATAGCTCTGATACAACTCTGGTAAATCTGATAAAATCCAACCATTCAACAGGAATCCAACGGTCCAAAAATCATCAAAATCGGATGCAGATAAGCTCAGATCGGGTCGGATTAAATTCTGGCCGTTGGATCGCGCTTGATCGAGGAAATCTGGCCGCAAATCGCGCTTCGGGAGTCTTGATCACCGCCGGCAGCATTTTGGACCGTCGGATCATCGCCTGGATCGAGCGCTGCCGTCCGATGGTGATCCGCGTGATGTTTGTATCTGAATAAAATTCGGAAGCAACCACAGCCGTCCGATCCTGACCGCAAACAACCACATCCGTCCGATCGCGCAATAACTGTTCCCATGGACCGCGTGGACCGGCCGCACCGCACACCGCAACCAATCAGCGCCGCTGTTGTCGGACGAAAAGACTAAATTACCCTTGTGAGCCGCGATAAATTTCTGTAGACCCTTAAGGGGTCTAGGTCCACCACGTGGCAATCTCTGATTCGCCGGAATTTGCTGAGCTGGCGGTCCACGCCTAGATCATGGACCGGCTGATGGCTTCAATGACTGAGTCGGCTTGATGGCTTGGCTTGGCTTGGTGGCTCGGCTTACGGAGCCGACTGAGCCGTTTTCTTTTTTTATTTAATTTTTATTTATTTTATATCTTTCAAAATTCATATCTTTTCCATTTTAGCTCCATTTTACTTGAAATTTATTTCGTTGTGATCAAAAAAATGAGCTCTTTCTATTGATAATAAAATTTTATTTTTTAATTTTTATTATTTTTTTATTATTTTTTAATTAATTTTTTAATTAATAAAAATATGAATTTTTCAAAAATTATATATAAATTGATTATTAATTCTTAAAAATTAATATTAATTAATTGATAAATTAATACTTTTATTGATGAATTTATTATACTTATCACACCCCCAACTTAAGCTTTGCTTCGTCCTCGAGTAAAGAAAGAATTTAGTTTTAAATACCTTTTAACTTTAGAGTTTCGAATTTTACCTAAGCAATTTTCAAAATGGCCATTGATATTCAGTAGAGCTTAAATGAGATATATCATTGGGGTATTAATACTTATCAATAGAAAAATTAAGTAAAGAACATTAAATTTTTCAGAACTTTTTCTAAATTATTCCACTTTTATCTCTGATTTGTCTAAACTTTCATATAGGCAGGTGTATTGCTACTTCCATCCTTCATTTATTAATTTTTATTTTCACATTGCCCACTTTTTGACGTGAATATCATTGCTTACTTAGGCAACGGGACCCGGTTACTTGGTGGGAAACCAATTTTTTTTTTTTTTTTTTTTTTAACGTTGTACCACTATTGAGTGTCTTAACTCCTTAAGCTTTCTATTTGATCCATGTAGCGAGTCTTGGGCCAATGACTCCCAAACCAGTTGGCTTTAGGGCACTAGGTATAGAATACCCCTCGGGCTTACTAGCTCGAATCAAATAGGCTACGAGTTAAGACTAGCTTTACAACGAGCTTCTTTGCCCTTCCCACCTTTTGACGCGAAACTCAATGCTTGCTTAGGCAAAGAGGCCCGGTTACTCAGTGAGAAGTACTTGGAAACTATTTTATTAAAATAAATTTTTATATGAAGAAATGTATAGTTACCTACACAAGCCTATAAAAAGTAGACTTTTCTTTGATGCTAGTAGAAATAATTAGAAATGCTCCAAAAAAAAAAATTTATGTTCTGGACTTAACTCTTTATTGAATTTTCTTAATACTTGATTCCTCAATATCTCATAGATTCTCTAATCTGTGCATCAATTTTTTTTTTTTTTAAAATGCTTAGTTTAATTCGATTCTTAAGCATAATCAGGTATCTAAATACTAAATACTAACTTTTTCGAGGACTTAAAATTTTAAAATTTTTATTTTTTCCTCCCCCCAACTTAATCGACATTGTCCTCAATGGAGAAGAAAAAATAAAGGATGTAATAAAGAACATGGAAGAATACACCTAACTCAGTATATATATATATTATTTTTTTTTTTTATTTTTTTTTTGGTCCAGCACATGCCTTTACAAATTTGAGCTCTCCCTCCAACTTATTCAAATTATCCTAAAAAGAATAAACTAAAAAAAGATAAATTAGATAAAAACTAAATATTGGGTTGCCTCCCAACAAGCGCTAAGTTTACCGTCTTCAGCCAGACACAATGCAGCTCACTATCCTGTGTCGAATATTGGATTGACAAATTCTAATGGTTTTGGATTGCCAATCTCAGAAAGTTGATGTTGATTTTTAATCCCATTATTGATATATTCACTGTTAATTTTTGGGAATATATTTTATGATTCCATTCTCAGACCCATGTTTATTAAGAATTACTCCTATTTGTTCTTCTAAAATGCTCATGAATGGAGTTTTAGGAGTTAAGTTTGATTCAATGGGTGCTGGAATGGTGACTAAAGGCGGTTTTAATTCTGGAGGTAAATTAATGTGATCCTGCTTAAACAACTCCATTGATATTTCATTACATGCCTTTTGATTTTTATAAGAAGAACCAGCTTCTAGGGTTGAAGGGAATAGGACATTAGGTTTATAAGTCTCGGGTAAATCATCTATTCTCTTTTCTCTTATTTCTATCTTCATTTAAACTGGAACTAGCATCAGTACTAATTCCTGGCTTGGGTTCTTCTATGTGGTTAGTCTCAGTACTAATCAGTTTCTCTAAATTTTCATTTTGGCTAGCATCAGTACTAGCCTCTCTCACCTGGTCTTGGTATGGGTCCATAAGAATCCTATAGCTTTTAAGTTCAGGAATTACTTTGGTATTCTCAAATTGAAGATTCTTAGATGAAACATTAGATTGATAATTTAATCCAGGTGGTTGGTAGTCATTAGGTGGGTTATTTGAAATTGGTAGGTTCGGTAGTTGATCTAGTTCTCTCCTCATGTTAGACTCAACTAATTATCCTATTTGAGCTTCTAGTCTGGCGATAGATTGCTGTTGAGTTAGAATTAATTGTTGAAGTTGGTTAAATCTATCATCAGCTAGATTGGTCTGTTGAGGAGGTGGGTATGAAGGCTGATTATAATATGATGGCTGGTTAAACTGACTAGGCTGACCATTATTATAGGCATAATTTTGATAATTTTGCTCAAGTGAAATTTGGGTCTGAGCCTGAGTCTGTTGGGATGTCCAAAAAAAATTAAAGTTACTCCAATCTGAATTATATGAATTTGAAAATGGGTCATTAATCAATTTGGAGTATCCTTGAGTAGCTTGAACTTGTTCTTGGATAAAATACGGAAACTGTACAGTCATAGGATATTCACTTATATGATGGGTTGGACTAGCACAGATTGAATAATTCTCCTGATAATTAGAAGATGATGTGAATTGTGCAGGAGATTGTTGACCTAGGGTTAGGAGTTGATCTATTTTCTGAGCAAGAAGGTCAACTTTACCTAATTTTTGGACTATTAGATTCATATTAGCCATTTGATTATTATGTTTAATGTGAATCAACCATTCAATTAAGTTCAACTAAATCAGAAAAAGCGATTTCCTACCATGCATGTATTAGTGTAACCCTAATGTATGGTTTAAAAATTTTTAGAATATTTTTTTTTATTTTTATTATTATTATTATTATTTTATTATATTAAAAATTAATTTTTTTTAATTATTTTTATTTATTAATTTTAATTTATTTTAATTTAATTTAATTATTAATTTTTAGTTAGTTTAATTTTTATTTTATTTTATTTTTAGAGGAGAAAGGAGAAGAAAGAAAAAAAGAGTTCTAAAGAAGAGGTCCTAAGGAGTCCTAGAACTAAGAAGAAAGAAAAGAATTCGGTTTAATTAGATCTAATGTTGGTTAGCAATCAAGTTGGTCAATCAATCCTGACTAAGGGTTATCCTAGATCTAGACAGCTCCTAACTGCCAAGGTCACCTTCAAGCCCTCCAAGTGTAGGATTAGCCAATCAACTAGCCAGGTAAGTGTAAGGTTGGTGGGAGTCCCCCCGTTGCTTGCCTTAGACACCAATTGTGCTTGGCCAGGTAAGCGAACGGAACCAATTAGAAACCACCTTCCTTCGGGCGCAGTCGTCCCTGAACCACTTTCCTAGACACCAGTCAAATTGACTTATCCTAACCCGGTTCAACTCTTAGGATTTCTTATCCTATTGAGCTCGAGTTCCTAGGGTTGATGTCTAATTGATTTTAAAATTAAAGGCTTAGGTCAATGCAGGATGTTGGTTGGTTGTTTGTGGGCTAAGGAAGGGTGATCAAATCCCCACCTTATCTTGTTTAATTGGGTTGTGCCCTTAATTTGATTTAATATGAATATGCACGAAAAAAAAAAAAAATTTCAATCAAAGGGTTTTATGCAATTTAAACTAGATGCATGCAACTAATTAAATTATGAAAGGCTTACCTTGCCTCCAGCAATCACCAAAAAAAATAAAAATAAAAATAAAGATAAAAATAAAACTAATATGATGCATGCTCTAAGCAGTTAAGATTTCTAATCTTGTCATGAGATTTTTTAATTAGATTTAAATGAATATTTTTTAAATTAATTTAAAAATAAAATAAATAAATAAATAAAATTAAAAAAAAAGAGGACTAGGATTAGGATTGATCTCACCGGGCAAAACTTCTGATTCTTTTTATTTTTTTTCTACAAAATAATAAAAAAAAATTAGTAAAAAAATAAAAATTTTATTTATAATTTTTTTATAGAAAAATCAAAGAGATCAAAAATTTAATATCCGTGCCTTCCCCGGCAACGGTGCCAAAAACTTGGTGCGTTTGTCGAAATTATTTTTAATAAATCAAAGAAATCAAAATCAAAAATTCAAAAACCTTCCCCGGCAATGGTGCCAAAAACTTGATAGGAACGCGATGTTGTCATTAAGACACCGTGTTTATCAGTTTAATCCGACTTCTTAAAATCATTAAAATTGCGTAGATAGTAGTGAGTCGGGTCGAATCCATAGGGAAGGTAGTGTTTTTAGATTTGAAATCTTTGATTTTTTTTTAGAAGAAAAAGAAGAAAAGGATTTGAGTTTTTGGAATTAGGATTGAAGTCGGAAAATAAAAAGCAAAAATTAAAAGATGCAGGAATTTAAACTTGGTACTAAGATCTACTAATTAGATCTTAGCATCTACTTGCAATAAAAAAAATAATAATTAAATTATAGAAATTAAATTACAATAAAAATTAAAAGCAAGAAATTAAAATGCAAAAATAAAATTTTTATTAATTAAAATTTTAGAATTTAAATACATAGAATTTAAAAAAAATAAAAAAATAAAATAGCCTGATCTCTGATCTTGGATCGGCATTGGCAGAAAGATGGTGTAGAAGCTCGGCTCTTCTTCTCGGCACCCGTTGCTTCGAAGTAGCCTTTAACCCATAGCCTGGCTTCGCCCTATACCAAAGCTTCACCTTAATCGGAGATGTTGATTTCTGATGGCCTGGGTCCTTTTTATAGAGATAGGAGGGCTGGATATTTTTTCTAAAGGCAATATGGGACTAATAGCCTTTGTAATCGTAAAAATATAAAGAAATTTGGATAAAATTTGAATCAAAATAGCTCTGATACGACTCTGGTAAATCTGATAAAATCCAGCTGTTCAACAGGAATCCAACGGTCCAAAAATCATCAAAATCGGATGCAGATAAGCTCAGATCGGGTCGGATTAAATTTTGGCCGTTGGATCGCGCTTGATCGAGGAAATCTGGCCGCAAATCACGCTTCGGGAGTCTTGATCACCGCCGACAGCATTCTAGATCGTCGGATCATCGCCTGGATCGAGCGCTGCCGTCCGATGGTGATCCGCGTGATGTTTGTATCTGAATAAAATTTGGAAGCAACCATAGCCGTCCGATCCTGACCGCAAACAACCACATCCGTCCGATCGTGCAATAACTGTTCCTATGGACCGCGTGGACCGGCCGCACTGCACACCGCAACCAATCAGTGCCGCTGTTATCGGACGAAAAGACTAAATTACCCTTGTGAGCCGTGATAAATTTCTGTAGACCCTTAAGGGGTCTAGGTCCACCACGTGGCAATCTCTGATTCGTCGGAATTTGCTGAGCTGGCGGTCCACGCCTAGATCATGGACCGGCTGATGGCTTCAACGGCTGAGTTGGCTTGATGGCTTGGCTTGGCTTGGTGGCTCGGCTTACGGAGCCGGCTGAGCCGTTTTCTTTTTTTATTTAATTTTTATTTATTTTATATCTTTCAAAATTTATATCTTTTCCATTTTAGCTCCATTTTACTTGAAATTTATTTCGTTGTGATCAAAAAAATGAGCTCTTTCTATTGATTATAAAATTTTATTTTTTAATTTTTATTATTTTTTTATTATTTTTTAAATAATTTTTTAATTAATAAAAATATAAATTTTTTAAAAATTATATATAAATTAATTATTAATATTTAAAAATTAATATTAATTAATTGATAAATTAATACTTTTATTGATGAATTTATTATACTTATCACGTTCGCTCAGTGGAGGACCGCTTTTATCGGTTGGTCCGTAAGGACCGTTATGGTGTGCTCCTAAAAGTAAGGTCGGAGCTTTCTGACGGCAATTAGAAGATAGTAGGTTAATTTTTCTAACCTAGAGTACCTGGTCTCTGCGTCCCTCAGAGCTCGGCTCACGTAGTAGACCGGTTGTTGTGCCTTCGCTTCTTCCCTGACCAACACCGCCGCTAGGGCTCCGGAGGAGACAGCAAGGTACAGAAATAATTTCTTCCCGGATTCGAGCTTTGCCAACAGTGGGGGCGAGCTGAGGTAGCTTTTGAGCTCTTCAAATGCTTGTTTGCACTCCATCGTCCAGCAGAAGTCCTTCGGTCGCCTGAGAACTTGGAAGAAGGGCATGCACCGCTTGGCCGACCTTGAGACAAAGCGACTTAGGGACACCACCTTTTCGGCCAGGCGCTGAACTTCTTTGATTGTCTTTGGAGCAGTCATTTCTCGAATAGCTCAGATTTTCTCGGGGTTTGCCTCGATCCCACGTCTTGACACCATGAATTCGAAGAATTTTCCGGAGGTCACGCCGAAGGCGCATTTGATTGGGTTCAGCTTCATCTTGTGCCTTCTGAGCGTACCGAAGGTCTCTTTAAGGTCGGTGAGGTGGTCGGTTGAAGCTCGGCTTTTGACGAGCATGTCGTCCACGTACACCTCCATGTTGTGGCCGATCTGTTCCTGGAAGACCTTGTTGACCAAGCGCTGATACGTCGCTCCTGCATTCTTGAGTCCGAAAGGCATGACCCTGTAACAGTAGAGACCTCGGTCAGTAATGAAGGTGGTCTTTTCTTCATCCTCGGGCGCCATGCGTATCTGGTTGTAACTAGAAAAGGCATCTATGAAGGTGAGGAGCTCGTGGCCCGAGGTTGCATCCACCAGCTGGTCAATCCTGGGGAGGGGGTAGCTGTCCTTCGGACAGGCCTTGTTCAGCTTCTTGAAGTCGATACACATCCTCCACCTGTTGTTCGTCTTCTTGACGAGAACCACGTTCGAGACCCACGTCGGATAGCTGACCTCCCGGATGAGTCCGGCTTTGAGGAGCTTGTCCACTTCTTCGACGATCGCCTTCTGTCTCTCCGGGGCGTGGTGACGCAGCTTTTCTCTAATGGCCCGGTGCCTCGGATCGACGGTCAGCCGATGTTCCATGACCTCGGCGTCGATCTCCAGTATATCTGCTGGGGTCCACGCGAAGATGTCTGCATTTCTTCTGAGGAAAGCAATGAGCTGCTCCCTAACCTCGGTCGCTAAGTTGGAGTCGATCTGCACCACGTGCCCCAGGCTTCCATCATGCAAGGGTACGGAGACGAGGTCTTCCGCAGGCTCGCCCCGCTCCTGGGAGAGGTCGTCGCGAACGTCCAGCCCATCAACAAGGTAAGGGTCGGGCTGGTTCCCCCTACACAGGGTGGCCGAGTAGCAGTACTTCGCCAGAGTTTGGTCTCCTCTGACCTCGCCGACCCCATGACTCGTCGAAAACTTTATCTTCAGGTAGTAGGTTGACACCACCCCCCGGAGCGTATTCAGGCCGGGTCGCCCGAGGATAGCATTATAGGCGGACGGGGTTCTCACGACTAAGAAGTCGACCTGCGCCTTAGCCAATTTCGGATATTGGCCCGCCGTTACAGCCAGAGTCATTACACCTTCGACCGGAACGGTGCCGCCAACAAATCCTACCAGGGGGAATTCACAGGTCCTAAGCGGTCATCAGGCAGGGATATTTTTGAGAAGGCATCGTAGAACAATATGGCTGCCGAACTTCCATTATCCACCAAAACACGACGCACATCATAGTCAGCGATGTTCAAAGAGATTACAACCGCATCGTTATGCGGAAACTGGATCCCCTGGCCGTCCGCCTCGGTGAATGTCAAAGGCTCCACAGTCCTCCGCCTCTTTGCCGGTCCCTCGGATCTGCCGGCCTCTTCTTGCTGAAGCCCCCCCGAGACAGTGTTGAAGACGTTGAGAGGCGGCCGATCCTCTTGTTGGTCTCCCCCACCCACGGCAATGCCCTCAGCCGATCTTCTCGCTCTTCAAGCCATCTTCGTAGGAATCGGCCAAGTCTGCCTCGTTTGACGAGCTCCTCGATCTCGTCCTAGAGCTGGATGCACTCCTCAGTGTTGTGACCGTGGTTGCAATGGTAGAGGCAAAACTTGTTGGGGTTGCATTTGCTGGGATGGAAATGCATTCTCTCCGGCCTCGGAAGTCGTTCCTTGATCTCCATCAGCACTTGGGCCTTCGGGGCGTTGAGGGGGGCATAGCTGTGAAATCGTCGTCGGGGAGGACTTCGGCGTGGAGGAAAACTTCGGCGCGGAGGAGAACCTTGGTGCGGAGGGGAACCTCGGCGCGTCCTTCCGTCGGGAGTTCCCTGCCTCCAAGCCTGAGGGGGAGTTCGGACTCGCCCGCGACTGGGGGGAGTTCGAGAGCGTGGCCGTGCCTCGGTCTGCTTCCTCTCTTCGGCGGGCCTTCCTGGTCCGCTGATTCGTCACTTATCGCGAGCTTCATCGTCCTTGGCTTCGAAAGCCTCCTCCGCCCGGGCGTAACTTTCGGCCCGAGCTAGCATGTCAGCGAAATCCCTGGGGTATTTCTTTTCCAGGGAGAACAGCAGGTCGTTCTTCTGAAGGTCACCTTTGAGGGCGGCCATTGCAACTGATTGGTCCAAGTTCCGAACTTCTAGCGCAGCTGCGTTAAATTGGATGACATAAGCCCGGATGGATTCTCCCTCCTTCTGCTTGATGGCCATCAAGGAATCCGAGCCTCGACGCGGCCGCCTGCTACTGACGAAATGGGCCGTGAACTGCTGACTCATTTGGTCAAACGATTGGATGGTGCTCGGCTTAAGCGCCGAGTACCAATTCCTGGCTGCCCCCTTGAGGGTGGAGGGGAAAGCCCGGCATAAGATGGCGTCCGACGCACCATGGAGCAACATTATCGTCCTGAAGGCTTCCAAGTGGTCGACCGGATCGGTGGTCCCGTCATAGCTCTCGAAGTGTGGGAGCTTGAAGTTCGGCGGGACCTACTCCTGCATAATTCTCTGTGAGAAAGGAGGGTCAGCGCAAATATCATTACCACGAGAGGAGGGAGTATGACGAAGTTCTTCTATGCGTTGGCTCATTTCTAAGAGCCTTTGATCCGGGAGGTCCTCGCAATCCTTGATCTCCAAAGTCTTCTCGCAGAATGGGTGCGAAGCTTCTCCCTGGGTCGAGCCGCGGTCCGAGCGAGGGCTCTCCCCCGGTTGCTTTACCCTTCCGGGGATCGAAGGTCGGGTAGTCCATGCTGGTCGCCCCTGGGCCGGATCCCGGGATTTTGGGGAATCCTGCGCCGGTCGAGCTGATACCGGGGCCCGCGGATGCATGGCCCGCATCGCCTGCACTGCCTCCGTAAGATCACGGACCTGCTGGGCGAGCAGGCTGAACTGCTCCGCATCCACTACGGCTACAAGGTGAACTCGGGTCACCGAGGCTGGAGCGGGAGCAGACGGACCCGAACGAGATCGGGTTGCGGAGGCCGCCGATCGTCGGGTCGAGGCTCTCCTGGGGGGCATTTTCTTTCGAAAAAGGAATCCCAAAGGAGAAGAGGGAGAATCCGGAGCGGGAAGAAGAAAATCGTCGCCGAGCACTCCTTCAAGAACAAAGGAACCTCGGAGGTTCGGGCCCTCCTTCTAGCGCCAATCTGTTGGTGCAGAAATCCATCTTCGCCGGAGGTTGCCAGAGTCGAGGCCGCTGAGGTGCCGCCGGGGACCTGCAAAATGAAGTCCCGTCAGAAATCGGTGGGGGGGTGGCTCCGGCAGGACCCTCCGACGGTCAAGTTAGTTTTTGGCCAACAGTAATGGAGCGCTCGGAATGAGTTCCAGAGCTTAGAGATGAGGAGGAGAGTTTAGAGATCAGAGAGCTTAGCCTTAGCGTGTTGGGAGGGTCCTTTATATAGTGGAGCTTGATGGTGACAACTGCAGCCGCGTGCTGGTGGGCCGCTCGAGGTTCGGCGGAGTCAGTCTCACGGGCCGATGCCATGTGCGGCGGATTGAGGGTGACAGCCATCGCCGCCTGACAGTGGGTCGCTATCGCCTGCGGCGGACTGACTGATGGTGCAGTGGACTGACTGATGGTGCGGTGGATTGATTGATGGTGCGGCAGACTGACTGATGGTGATGGTTGCAGAGCTTGCCGAATGAAGGGTTGAAGGCCTTCGTCGTGTGCCCATTTTGGAGGAGTTCGGGCTCCTAAAGAGGAAGATAGGAGGGAGTTCGGCTCCCATAGGCGTCTGGCTGGAGGTATGCAGCTAAGGCTCATCCGCTGAAGAGTTCGGCTGCTAAGAATCCGAAGCTCAGCCGTTTGGGGGTTCGACCGACTGTTGGACTTCAGCTGGGGCTTGGACACTTGAGAGTTCGGTAGGAACTCGGTCGACCAAAGTTCGATAAGGGCGACCGCTGAGGAGTTCAGTCGAGGGGCGACCGCTGAGGAGTTCGGCCGCTGAGAGGACTTCATTGAAGCTCAACTGCTTGGAGTCGGTCCGAAGGAGTTTGGCTGCCCAGGAAGTTTGGTCTCAATGCTGGGAGTCCGAAAGAAGCTCGGGAGCTGACCAGTTTGGCCTGCTGGGAGAAGCTCGACCACTGGGAGTTCGGCTGAAGCCCGTCTGCCGAAGCTCTTCCGCGGCTACTGGTTACATTGGGCTGAGCATCGGGCAGGAGCGGGATTTATCCCCAACACTACTCTTGTATCGCTTTCGCCAGGTTGGAACCAATCTATACCGTGTGCTCCATATTCTTGACATTTAGTGGGATAGAAATAAGGTTTTCCATGGGCTCATCCCGCTCTTCGGTTAGATCATCGTGGACATCCAACCCGTCAATCGGATAAGGATCTAACTGCTCACCCCTCTACAAGGTGATTGAATAGTAATGTCTTGCCAGAGCTTGATCTCCTCTGACCTTTCCAATCCCATGACCTGTTGGAAACTTCATCTTTAGATAATAAGTGGATACTACTGCTTGGAGTGCATTTAGACTAGGTCAGCTGAGAATTACGTTGTAAGCAGATGGAGCTTTTACTACCAAAAAATCAACCTACGCTCTAGCCCATTTAGAGTATTGTCCTATAGCCACAATTAGTGTTATTATTTCTTCAACTGGCACAGCATCGCTAGTGAAACCTACCAATGAAAAATTCATAAGTCCCAGGTGGTTATTAGGTATAGACATTTTATAGAATGCATCATGAAATAAGACATCGATAGAGCTTCCATTATTTATCAAATGCGGCATACATCATAGTCTGTAATATTTAAAGTTACTATGATCGTGTCATTATGCGGGCACCAAACTCCCTGTGCATCATCCTTAGTGAAAGTCAGGGGCTCTTCAGTTCTCCATCTCTTTGCTGATCGCACAGATCCGCCGACCTCCTCCTGTCGAAGACCCCAGAGATGGTGTTGATAATGCCAAGCGGGGGTCGATCTCCTTGTTGCTTCTCCCTCTCGGTGGCTCTGATTGCGGTAGCACCTTTAGTCGATCTTCCCATCCTTCAGGTCGATGTTGCAGGAACTGACCAAGCCTGCCCTTCCTAATGAGTTCCTCGATCTCGTCTTAAAGTTGAACGCACTCCTCAATATCATGATCATGATCATGATGGTAGAGATAGTATTTGTTGGAATTATGCTTACCAGGATGCATGTGCATCCTCTCTGGCCTGGGCAACTGCTTCTTGATCTCCATCAGGACTTGAGTCTTCAGAGCATTGAAGAGAGCATAGGTGTGAAACCTTCTAGGGGGAGAGTTCCATCGTGTCCTTTGATCAGAGCTTCTCTAATGACGAGCTTGAGGAGGAGTTCGGGCTCGTCTACACTCAAAAGGAGTTTTAGAGCATGGCTGAGTTTCGCTCGACTTTTGTTCAACTACGGGCTTGCTTGAATCACTCACTTGTCGCTCTCTCATGGCTTTTTCATCCTTCGCCTTGAAGGCCTCTTCCGCTCGAGCATAATCATCAGCCCAGGCCAGTATATCAACAAAATTCATGGGATACTTTTTCTTCAGAAAGAATAGTAGATCATTCTTCTGGAGGCCCCCCTTTAGTGCAGCCATTGCAACAGACTAATCCAAATCCCGGACCTCCAGAGCGGCAGCATTGAAGTGGTTGACATAGGTCTGAATGGACTCTACTTCCTTCTGCTTGATATGGATAAGAAAATTTGAGCCTCATCGAAGACATCAGCTGCTGACGAAGTGAGCCATGAATTGATGGCTCATTTGATTAAAGAAAAAGATAGTACTCAGCTTAAGGACCAAGTACTAGTTTCTGACTGCTTTCTTCAGGATGGAGGAGAAAGCTCAACATAGGATGGCGTTGGGCATGCCATGGAGCAGCATCATTATATGGAAGGCTTTTAGGTGGTCAACTAGATAGGCAGTCTCGTCGTAGCTCTTGAACTATGGGAGCTTGAAATTCGGTGGGATTACTTCTTGCATAATTTTTTGGAAAAAGGAAGGATCAGTACGATATCATTACCATGAGAAGAAGAAGCATGGCGGAGTTTCTCAATCCACTAGTTCATTTCTTGTAATTTTCGATCCAGGAGATCCTCACGGTCATGGATCTCCAAAGTCTTCTGGCAGAATGGGGGTAAGGTCCCCCCAGGGGTTGAATCATGATCGGAGCAAAGGCTCTCTGCCCTCTGCTTCCCTTTTTTGGAAGTTACCAGCCGACTCATCCATGTTGGTCATCCCCATATCGGATCCTAGGGTTTTTGTGTAGTCCGCTCCGATTGGGTAGATGCCAAAGTTTTGCTGCATGGTCTGCACTGCTTCAATGAGGCCTCTAACATATTAGACCAGTAGATTGAATTATTTCATGTCCACAAATTGCTGTCGGTGAAGCTTGAGATGCTGGGATGAGACAGGGGTGGGCAAATCTAGATGAGATCTAATCATGGAGGTGGTTGACCACCGAGTCGAGGCCTTCCTAGGAGGCATTGTCAAAAAATCAGTGAAGAAAGAAAAGCTTTGAAGGGGAGAAGAAGAAGAAAATGCTTCCACTGAGCACTTCTTTAAGAATAAGGGATCCTCAAAAGAAAGAGGGTCCTTCCTCTAGCGCCATTTCTGTTGATGCAAAATTTGGTTGATGCTGGAACTGGCAGGAGCTAGAGAAGCTGAGGTCGTCATCGGGATCGGCAAAAAAAGTCTAAATCAGAGGAGGGGTGGCTCTCGCAGGATCCTCCGACGATCAAGTCAGCTCTTTCAACCAACAGAAATGGAATGCTCAGTAGAAAAAATAATAGAGTTTTGAGAAGAAGGATGAGAGCTTAAAGAAAATGTATCTAAAAAATCCCTTTTGTAGATGGAGCATATAACAATCTGATAATGATAGCCGCAATTGCCTGATAGTGGGCCGTTCGGGACCATGTGATGTTTGTTACTGAGAGTAGTGTCTGTTGTCACAACGCGTCTATTGTCGTAACATGCAGGCAGTTGAGATTTAATTATTGAAGTTCGGATTGAACCACTATTAATAGCAAGAAAGGTTCGATTGGGAGAAGCCCTTCGGACGACTGAAAGAAATTCAGAGTGAGTTCGTCTAATGGAGAAATTCATCTGGAGAGAGAGTTCATCTGAAGGAGAAGTTTGAAGGAAATTCAGCTGAAGAAGAAGTCCGTCTGGAGGAGAAGTTCGGAGGAAGCTCATCTGGAGGAGAAGTTCAAAGAAAGTTTGGCTGAAGAAGAAGCCCATCTGGAGGAGAAGTCCAACTAGAGGAAAAGTCTGGAGGAAGCTTGTCTAGAGGAGAAGTCCATCTAGAGGAGAAGTCTAAAGAAAGTTTGGCTGAAGGAGAAGCTCGTCTGGTGGAAGTTTGGAGGAGGTAGTTGCTAGTGGTGAAGAGCTCTGAGTTTCACCAATCCTAGAGGAGTTCGGGCACTTTCAGGGTCATTTGTGTTTAAGTGGGTTCGTGCTGTATGGATAGCTGGATTTGTGTAGGCATGGAGGTCTTTCTAAATGACTGCAGTGAGTTCGATCGGAAGGGGTTCGGAAGCCCTATGACTAGAAAAATCCTGAAGGGAGTCTGCTGGAAGGAGAAGTCCAAAAATAATTCTGTTGGAGAAATCCGAAAGGAGATCTGCTAGAGGAGCAAATATATAACAACGAGTCCCCTCTCTGCCAATACAAGAAGTTCGGATGGATGGGGGCTGATGGAAAGAAAATCATCTGGTGTTCGGGAGGAGTTTAATTGGAAGGAGGTCAGCTGGAAAATTTTGCCCGGAAGGAGCGGAAGGCGATCTGCTCGAAGAGAACCTACTTATTTATTCCTTTGAAGCTCGACTGCTTTCGAGACCGTCTGGAGGCTAATATGAAAGAGACGAGGTCCTTTAGCCTGTGTGTTCAATGTTCTTGATGTAGGAATCCCGAGGTCTGCCACTCTTAGTATATTATAAGAGTTCGTTTGGAGAGGAGTTTCGTTGATTCGGTGTTGGTCCAATATCGAATAGCTTGGATGGTTTTTTATTGAGAAAAGATTCAAAAAGCACCGAGGTCGGCCAAACCAAGCCATAATTAGATCTATTACTCAACTACCTGGGGGCTGTCATCGCTATTCAAGTTCATTTGAGCAAAATCTACAATGCCCCATAGGTTCTAGGAATATCCGATGGGGCCAGGAATCTGAACGAAGAAGATCGACCGATGGATTCAGGTTGGAGGTCTATAGTCTTAATGTCAAAGTGTAAACTCTTCACTGGCCGAAGTCCGGCATGCTGCCCTCATCGGACGGAGTTTCCTCATGGCCAGGTATCCTGTCGAACTTCGATAGGAAAGGGTTCACACCCAATATGAATGATATTCTCATGTTGACTACGGTCAAAATATGGTTGTCTAAAGAATTCTCTATGAAAGACCTAGGAGAGGCATCCTTTATTCTAGGAATTAAGGTCTATAGAAATAGACCAAATAAGATGCTGGGTCTCTCACAGAAGATATACATAGAGGAGGTGCTAAAGAGGTTTAGCATGGAAAACTCCAAGAGGAGATTGGTGCCCTTCAAACATGGCATTCATCTCTCTAAGAAGATGTGTCCCAACAAACCTGAGGAGATTGAATGCATGAGCAAGATCCCGTATGCTTCTGCAATAAAGAACCTCATGTATACTATGCTATGTACATGACCTAATATTGCGCATTCTGTGAGTGTCACAAGTAGGTATTAGTTGAATCCAGACGAAGAGCACTGGACTTCTGTAAAATATATTCTTAAGTACTTGAGCAGGACTAAGGATATGTTTCTAGTCTTTGGTAATGGAGAACTTCAGGTCCAAGGATATACAGATTCAGATTTTATGTCCGATATAGATGATCGAAAGTCGACATCTAGAAGTCTATTTATTTGTAATGGTGGTGCTGTCAGCTGAAAAAGTTTCAAGCAGATGGTGATAGTAGATTCCACCATGGAAGTAGAGTATATCGCTGTATTGGAAGCTGTAAAGGAGGCATTCTTGTACAAGAAGTTTACCGCAGAGCTCAGAGTGATGCCATTAGATGCTGTCCCTCTATACTGCGACAATAATGGCGCCATAGCCCTAGCTAAAGAGCCGAGGTCTTATCAGAAATCCAAGCACATTGAGTGGCGATACCACCTCATCCGTGATTATCTCGAGAAGGGATACATTGAGGTCAAGAGAGTCGATACTGCAGATAATGCGGTTGATCCACTAACAAAGTCATTGAGCCAACAGAAGATCAAAGCCCACCTTGAGAAGATGGGATTTAGATTTGTAGCCAATTGACTTTAGATCAAGTGGGAGTTTGTTAGATGTGTGCCCTAGAAGCCAGATTGGCTATCACTTGTAATACACTTTTAAGGGCAATTTTATAATTTTGACTATAAACTAATAAATGGATTATTTTTTCTATCATAGTGTGTATTTAAAAGTGTCTGTAATACATTCTTTGAGTTAATGATAATGACAATTCATATTTTCAAGAGTTGAAAATTTAAGATCTGAATTTTCATAATTAATTCATAAAATGCACCCGACCATAGGATCATCATGAGAATGGTGATCGATCTGGAAGGTTGGTATATGATCACTTTCTTAGGATAGACGTGTCTTGGATCTATGGTATGGAGACACCAGAGTGAGAGTACAGGATACTTATTAGAGAATGAGGGCACTGAGCGTGACCACCTTGAGTAGTCATAAGGAAGTCTACCTTCTCATCGATGACTGACTCAATGCTGCAGTGGTGTGTCTGGTTCTTTAACCTGAGGTGCATCGATAGTTCACCTTGAGGGTGTTATAGTTTGACTATACCATAACTGGTCTCCTAGCCATTCAAAATCCTGAGGTGTATGTTGGCTATAGCATGTTCATTGTAGGAATTGGATTGCACCAATAAGGAGATCTATCTACCTCGGTAGATGAGGAGTAGCCCTATGATGATCATGAGAATTCAAGTCCATAAGCCCATGGACCATGGCAGAGTGAAGATAATAGAAAGAGTTTCTATTAGGATTTTCACATTGGACTTCGAATCGAATGATTAATTCATATGACATGGACATTAGGGTTTGACGAGTTCACCTTAACCCTAATCTTGTCGGAGCTTCAAGATAGAAGAACCTTAATCACTATAGGTAACTATGCACCGGAAGGTTCACTTTCAGTTTTGATGGGTTGCTACCATATACTGCTAGGTATCACTGGTAGATTTTGGGAGTAATTAGAATGATTTTGATGATCAATCATTCTAATTGTATGAATCAAAAAAGTTCTGATCCATCGAAAGATATTTCGATGATGTCAATAATGGAAATCATGACATATCTCATTACCATATAGAATTGAATCTAACTAGATTACACAAATAAGGGTTTGGGTCTGGATGTCATCAATTGAGCTAATCCAGTTTAATTGATTTAGATTAGATCCAATCAGATTCAAGGTAATCGTGCTAGCACATGATTGAGCCTGACTTTCTCCTTCTAAAATCTTTCTGATTCATTACAACCAAATCAAATTTGATTTGATTCATTCTTGTATTTTGAATGGGTTTATTTTTATCTAACTGGAATAAGTCCAGGTCAGATTAATTATAGAAATTAAATCCATTCATAGTTAAATTGAACTAGAATCAAAAGTCACATGATCAGATGCTTCTAGAAAATTTTTTAGAAATTATTTTGATCTAATTTTTGGTTATTTGATAGAGCACGAACTATACATTGGGTGTACCAAATTTTGTAATTTTTGGAGATATCTAGACTGAGTTATGATAGAGTTTGATTCAGATTAAACTCTTGAGGGAAGAGTTCTAGGCATAGTGGACTCTTCCTTATCTACTCATGTCGCCATCTTCCAAATTGATTTTTAGTGTCAAAATCAAATGAAATCTGAGGATTTTCGTGGAGATCAAGTCCAAGAGTCTCAATGGTTGAAAAAATAAGAATTTTGGTCAAAGAGGGACTCTAACTTGGCGCTATACTTTTGTATAAGAACCCTTACGCCAAGGCTCTTCATGTAGAAATATTTTTCATACCCAAAGACTACCATTCTAGATATCCCACACCTCCTCTATCCTCTCTCTCCCTCTCTTCTACATACCTAAAAAGTTAAGCATAAATTTGAGAAGAAGATCCAATCAAATTTGTGAAGAGTTCAACATCTACGCGACGGTGTTCGTGAGACGAACACGCTGCCTTCAGAAATTTTTGAAGAACTTCCAGATCAGATTCAGATCTGATCTTTAGAGAAAAGATTTATGAGGAGAAGACATCCAGATCCTTCTTGAGTGGATACTGGTAGAGGCCAGGCACATGCATGGCCCCTTCCAGAACCTCAAAAAATATCAGAATCATCGTAGGATAATTAGATTACCCAAATAAGGTATGAAATTAAATTTAATTTAATTTTATTTTAATTTTCAATATTAGATCACTATGATCATATTTGAGAACTCTTAGATCTGATTAGATTATTTAAGAATTTTTAGAAAAATCCATCTTAGATTTGATCAAATCTGCACGATTCTATGGCGGAAAATAGGATTTTTCCTTTAGAGTTAACGATCGAGGTTACTTGCTTACACCAAGTGCATAAGAAGAATTCTATGGATTATATCAGAAAGAAAAGAGATTTTAAAGTTGAGCTTAAAGAGACCAAAAAGCGCGTCAATGAGAATACTTAGTCTTTAACAGCCAAAGCCAGCTCTCTTGAAGTTAAGCTCAATGTGGTAAAAGAAAAAATTCTACTATTGGAAGGAAGCTTGCCATGGTCTTCTGAGAAGTTGTGGTATGACTGGAATTGATTGAAGAAATTTTCAGAGCTCCAGAAATAACTTTAGGATACCAAAGCTTGGCATAATAGTTATAGAGTATGCTGGGTGGAAAGAATGTCTAAACTTGAGCGTGAGCTTAAGGTGGCTAGAGACGAAGTGACTCATCTTCAGAAGCAGTTTGTCGATAGTCAGCAGGCTAGTGTTGATAGAGAATTTGAGCGACTTGCTTTTTTAAGGAATTCTTTTGGTGATCTTTTCATGGCATTTGAGAAGGAGAAGACCGAACTTCAACAGCTGAAGGTCCAAATGACATATGAGCGTCAAGCTGTTAAGGATGCGGAGGCCGAGTCGGAGATCCTAAGAAGATAGCTACGGGAGTCCAAAGACAATTTTTAGCGAGCCGATAGACTATTTGTGGAGAGTCTACGGAAAAGAAAAGAACTTGAAGAAGAGATCATTAGCGATGACGGGAATCAGCAGCATGAAGTCTAAGGATTCTGGACCCTCTTAAGACTTCATTTATTTTTTCCTTCTCTCTTCTTCTTCTTCTTCTTCTTTGTAGATGGTCTTGCAGACCTCTGCTTTGTAATGAGCCTCGACTTCAATGAAGCATTGTTTTCTTCAATCTTCATTTCGCTTTGTTTGGATTTAATGTCTATTGATTCCTCCATTTCCCTTGCATCATCTTTTATCAAAATAATTGTTGATAGATGTTCTCCTCCTATCCAAGGTCTTCATCCATGTCAGGACGAGGTCCTCCTATCTCCGACACGGTTGGCTTTGTCCTTCTTCCCCTCATCAGGATGAGGTCTTCCTCATGTTCCTGATAAGATTGATTTTTACTCCTATTAGGTCTAGGTCTTTTTCCTATCTTAGATAACCAGAGGTCTTTATTCGTATTAGGAAGATGTTCTCCTCATGTTCTTGATATAGTTAGTTTTTGCTCATGCTAGGACGAGATTCTCCTCCAATTCCTAATAGGACAATAGGAGCACAAAAAGGCCATTGGTTGGGCCTCTCCCCTCCTCCTATCTTACATAACTGGAGATCTTCGCTTTGCTCATGTTAGAACGAGGTTCTCCTCCTATTCCTAACAGGACAGTACGAGCACAAAAGGGCCATTAGCTGAGCCTCTTCCCTCCTCCTATCTTACATAATCGAAGATCTTCGCTTTGTTTATGTTAGGACGAGGTTCTCCTTCTATTCCTAATAGGATAGTAGGGGCACAAAAGGACCGTTGCCTGGGCCTCTCCCCTCCTCCTATCTTATAAAATTGAAGGTCTTCTTCTTCATTTAAGAATGAAGTTCAGCTAAGTCATTTTCTATCATTATATAATTTTGCACCAAAAGATAGAAATATTGAAAAAAGAGAATTTTATTAAGGTAAGATTACTAGTAATACATTCACAAATTCTCCAAATTTTAGGATCACGGGAGTATTGCTCCTCCGAGCTTCTTTAGGTATTAAGTTTCAGGCCAGATGATCTTTTTAATTTCATATGAGCCTTCCCAATTTGGAATGAGCTTTTCTTGGTTCTGAGGTTATGAAACAGTCGATCGTCGAAGTACCAAGTCTCCTACTTTGAATACTGTGCCTCTAACTCTGGAGTTGTAGTAGCGAGCTACTTTCTACCTGTAGGCCGCCATTCAAACTCGAGCTTCTTCCCATTTCTCCTCCAACAAGTCGAGATCAGTCCTAAGATTCTGCAAATTGCACTGCTTGTTGAATGCTACAACTCGTGCTAACAGAAGTTTAAGTTCTACGAGAATGACCGCTTCTATTTCAAAGGCCAAGGCAAATTGAGTCTTCCCCGTTGGCAATCTTTGGGTAGTTCGGTATGCCCTGAATACATGATAAAGTCCATCTACCTAAGTCCCCTTTGTTTTCTCAAGTCTTGCTTTGATACCTTGCAGTAGGGTTCTATTGGTAACCTCGGTCTCGTCGTTTTCTTATGGATGAGCTACTGACATGAGGTGATGGGAGATATTCATGTCTTTATAGAACTTGATAAATTTTGTTCCAGCAAACTATCATCCATTATCCATTATAAAGATCCGAGGTGGGCCAAACCTATAAATGATCGACTTTTAGATGAAGTCCTGCACTTTAGCTTCAGTGATCTTTGCCAGAGGTTCGGCTTCGATCCACTTTATGAAGTAATCGATTGCCACTAGGAGGAATTTTCACTGTCCAGATGCCATGGAAAAGGGCCCAAGTATGTCCATCCTCCATTGTGCAAATGGCCATGGGGCACGCAAAGGTGTAAGCTCAGAGGCCGGTTGTCTTTGAATATTTGCATTTCTTTGACACCTGTCACACTTTCTAACATACTCTATAGAATCATGGTGCATTATCGGCTAATAATAGACCTGCCAAAGTAGTTTGTGAGATAAAGATCTGGCCCCCAGATGACTTTCGCAGACTCCTTCATGCACTTTCCATAATGCAAAGTCAGTTTCGAAAGATCGGAGACATTTTAAGAGTAGCAAAGAATACGACCTTTTATATAACTTACCCTTATATAGAACATATCGGAAGACTTGATTTCTTAATTTCCAGGCTTTTTTTGGATCGTGAGGAAGAACTCCATCTTTAAGGTAAGTGACCAGTAGATCAATCCAGCTAGGCTCATGCTCGACTTGCATTACGGACTACGATTCTTCCATACTCAGGCTTTTCAAGACTTCGAAGAAGACTTTCCTAGGTAGTTCGGTCGAAGCTAATATGGCCAATTTAGAAAGAAGGTCGGCTCTAGCATTTTCTACTGTCGAAATCTGCTTGATGTCAAAATGGTTGAAGGTTGGGGTCAAGTTCTTTACTTTCTCGAGATATTTTATTATGCTTTCCTCCCGAGCTTCATAATTATTTCTAACTTGTCCGACCACCAGTTAGAAATCACTATAAGCTTAGAGCCGGTCTGCTTCTAATTCCTTGGCTATCTTTAATTCCACAATCAGAGCTTCATATTCAGCCCTATTATTTATTATGGAAAATTCAAAGTGCAATGCGTATTCGATAACGACTCCTTCTAGGTTCACCAAGATCAACCCAGTGCTTGCGCCCAAAGTATTGGATGAGCCATCTACATGTAGGGCCTAGAAGCCTTCAGAAAGGTTGGCTCCTTCTTCAAAGGAGCTCAGCTGCAACCATGGTGTTGCGTATGAACCCTATCCTGTCGAAGTTCGATAGGATACCTGGCCTTGAGGAAACTCCATCTGGCGAGGGCAGCCATGCCGAACTCTGGCTAGTGAAGAGTTTACGCTTGGATGCTGAGACTGCAGACCTCCAACCTGAATCTATCGATCGATCTTCCTCGTTCAGATTTTGGGCCCCATCGCATATTTCCAGAATCTACGAGGCATTGTAGATTTTGCTTAGATGAACTTGAACAGCAATGACAGCCCCAGGCAGCTGAGTAACAGATCTAATTATGGCTTGGTTTGGCTGACCTCGGTGCTCTTTGAATCTTTTTCCAATAAAAAACCATCCAAGCTAATCGATATTGGACCAACGCCGAATCAACAGAACTCCTCTCTAAATGAACTCCTATAATATACTAAGGGTGGCAGACCTCGGGATTCCTGCATCGAGAACTTTGAACACATAGGCTAAAGGACCTCATCTCTTTCATATCAATCTCCAGACAGCCTCGAAAGCAGTCGAGCTTCAAAGAAATAAATAAGCAGGTTCTCTCCAGGTAGATCCCCTTCTGCTCCATCCGGGCAAAATTCTCCAGCCAACCTCCTTCCAATCAAACTCCTCCCAGACATCATATGATTTTCTTCCCGTTAGCCCCCATCCATCGGAACTTCTTGTATTGGTAGAGAGGGAACTTGTCGTTATATATTTGCTCCTCTGGCAGATCTCCTTTCGGATTTCTCCAACAGAATTATTTTTGGACTTCTCCTTCCAGCAGAACTACTCTTGGATTCCTCCAGCGGACTTCCTTCAGAATTTCTCTAGTCGTAAGACTTCCGAATCCCTTCTGGCCGAACTCACCGTAGTCATCTAGAAATGCCTCTATGCCAATGCAAATCCAGCTATCCATACAGCATGAACCCATCTACAAACATATGACCTTGAAAGAGCCCAGACTTCTCTACAATTGGTGAAACTCAAAGCTCTTCACCGCCAGCAACTACCTCCTCCAAACTTTCTCCAGACGAGCTTCTCCTTCAGTCAAACTTTCTTTGAACTTTTCCTCCAGACAGACTTCTCCTCCAGACAAACTTCTTCTGGACTTCCCCTCCAGATAGGCTTCTCCTTCAGCCGAACTTTCTTCGGACTTCCCCTCCAAACAGACTTCTCCTCTGAATGAACTTCTTCTGAACTTTCCCTTTAGATGGACTTCTCCTCCAGACGAACTTCTTCCAGACTTCTCCTTCGGACGAACTTCCTCCAAACTTCTCCTTCAGTCAGACTTCTTCTCTAGTTGAATTTCCTTTGGACTTCTCCATCAAATGAACTCTCTTCGAGCTCCTTCCAGTCGTCCAAGGGGCTTCTCCTGATCGAACCTTTCTCGCTACTAATAGCAATTTAGTTCAAACTTCAATAATTAAATCTTAACCATCCGCATGTCACGATAATAGACGTGTTGCGACAATAGACACTATCCTCCATAACAAACTTGACATGGCCTCAAACGGCCCACTATCAGATGGTTGCGACTGTCACTATCAGTTTGTTATAGGTTTCATCTATAAAAGGAATCCTCTAGATATGTTTTCTCTGAGCTCTCATTCTTCTTCTCAAAATTTTGCTACATTCTCTACTGAGCATTCTATTTCTATTGGTCAGAAGAGCTGACTTGACCATCAGAGGGTCCTACCGGAGCCACCCCTCCTCCAATTTGGACTTCTTTTGTAGGTCTCGGTAACAACCTCAGCTTCTCCAGCTTCGGTCAGTTCCGACGTCAACCAGATTCCATACCAACAGAAATGGTGCTAGAGAAAGGGACCTCTTTCTTTTGAGGGTCCCTTATTCTTAAAGGAGTGCTCAGCAAAAGCATGTTCTTCTTCTTCTCTCCTTCAAGGCATGTTCTTCTTCTTCTCTCAGGAAGGCCTCGACTCGACGATCGACCATCTTTGTAGCCAAGTCTCATCCAAATCTACCCGCTCCTGTCTCATCCCTAGCATCTCAGGTTCCGTCGATAGCAATAGTGGATGCAGAGTAGTTCAACCTGCTAGTCCAATAGGTTCATGGCCTCACTGAAGCAGTGCAGCAGCAGCAGCCTCCGACATCGATTCAGTTGAAGCAGGCTTCTCTGAAACCCCAAGACCCAGTCTGGGTCAACCAACTTAGACGAGTCGATCAGTAACTTCCAAAAAAGGAAAGCAGAGGGCAGAGAGCCCTTGCTCCAATCATGATTCAACCCCTGGGGGGACCTTACCCTTATTCTACTAGAAGACTTTGAAGATCCGCGATCGTGAGGATCTCCTGGATCGAAAACTACAAGAAATAAACTAGCGGATTGAGGAACTCTGCCATGCTTCTTCCTCTCATGGTAATGATATCTGCACTAACCCTCCTTTTTTTCAGAAAATTATGTAGGAACTAATTCTATCAAACTTCAAGCTCCCATAGTTCGAAAGCTATGAGTGGACTGCCGAACTGGTTGATCACCTAGAGGCCTTCCGTACAATGATGCTGCTCCATGGCACATCCAATGCCATCCTATGCCGAGCTTTTTCCTCCATCCTAAAGGGAGCAGCCAAGAATTGGTACTCGGCCCTTAAGTTGGATACTATCTTTTTCTTTGATCAAATGAGCCATCAATTCATGACTCACTTCGTCAGCAACCGACGTCCCTGACGAGGCTTGGATTCCCTTATCCATATCAAGCAGAAGGAAGGAAAGTCCATTCAAACCTATGTTAACTGCTTTAATGCTGCTGCTTTGGAGGTTCAAAACTTGGACCAGTCTGTCGCAATAGCCACACTAAAGAACGACCTCCAAAAGAATGATCTGCTGTTCTTCCTGAAGAAGAAGTACCCTAGGAATTTTGCTGATATGTTAACTCGGGCTGATGGTTACGCTCAAGCAGAAGAGGCCTTCAAGGCAAAAGATGAAGAAGCCATGAGAGAGTGGCAGGTGGGTGATTTAAGAAAGCCCATAGTTGAAGAAAAGCCGAGCAAAGCTCGGTCATGCTCTAAAATTCCTCCTGAGCGTAGACGAGCCCAAACTTCTCCTCAAGCTCATCGTCAGAAAAGCGTTGATCAAAGGGCACGATTGAACTCTCCTCCCATAAGGTTCCACAACTATGCTCCTCTCAATGCTCCGAAAACCTAGGTGCTAATGAAAATAAAGAAGCAGTTACCGAGGTCGGAGAGGATGCGCACACATTCTGATAAGCAAAATTCTAATAAGTACTATCTCTATTATCATGATCATGGTCACGATACCGAGGAATGCATCCAGCTTTAAGATGAGATTGAGGAGCTCATCAGGTAAGGCCGGCTTGGTCAATTCCTATGATGTCGGCTTAAAGTAAGGGAAAATCGGCCAAGGGCACTACCCTAGTCCAAACCATCAAGGAGGGAAGAGCAATAAGGAGATCAGCCATCCCTCGGCATCATCAACACTATTTCTAAGGAACTTTGATGGAGAGAGGGTAGCGGATCGATGGGGGAAGCGATGAGGTGGAGGACTGAAGAACCAATATCTTTCACTGATGAAGATGTTCAAGGAGTTCAATTCCCATATAACGATGCGGTTATAATCTCTCTAAATATTACTGACTATGATGTACGTCGTGTTCTAATAGATAATGGAAGCTCTACCGATGTCTTATTTTATAATGCATTCTCTAAAATATCTATGCCTATTAACCACCTGAGACCTATGAATTCCCTATTGGTGGGTTTCACTGATGATGTTATGCCAGTTGAAGGAATAATAATATCAACTATGGCTGCAGAATAGTACCCTAAATAGGCTAGAGTGCAGGTCGACTTTTTGGTAGTAAAAGCTTCATCTACTTACAATATAATTTTTGGTCGATCTAATCTGAATGTACTCTGAGCAGTAGTATCCACTTATTATTTGAAAATAAAGTTTCCAATAAGCTATGGGATCGAAGAAGTCAGAGGAGATCAAGCCCTGGCAAGATATTGTTATTCAATCGCCTTGCAGAGGGGTGAGCAGTTAGATCCTTATCCGATTGATGGGTTGGATGTCCGTAATGATCTAACCGAAGAGTGGGGTGAGCCCATGGAAGACCTTATTTCTGTCCCATTGAATAACGAAAATGCAGAGCACATGTTATAGATTGGTTCCAACCTGGCGAAAGAGATACGAGAGTAGCTTGTTGAATTTCTATAGAGGAACATAGATGTTTTTGCTTGGGTCCTTGATGACATGCCCAAAATAGATGCTGAAGTCATGAAACATCATCTGACTGTTAATCCCAAGCATCGGTCGGTGAAGGAGAAGATGCACAGTTATGCCCCAGAGAGATAAAAAGTAATTGCAGAAGAAGTTGATAAGCTCCTCAAGGCCGGATTCATCCAAGAAGTCAACTATCCGAGCTGGGTCTCTAACATCATGCTCGACAAGAAGGCAAAAGGCAAGTAGAAAATGTGCATAGACTTCAAAAAGCTGAACAAAGCCTGTCCAAAAGATAGCTACCCCTGCCCAAGATTGATCAACTGGTGGATGCGACCTCGAGCCACGAACTCCTCACTTTCATGGACATCTTTTTCGGCTATAATCAAATCTAAATGACATCAGAAGATGAGGAGAAAACTGCTTTTATTACTGACCATAGTCTTTACTGTTACAGGATTATGCCTTTTGGACTTAAAAATATAGGAGCAACATACCAGCATCTGATCAATAAAATCTTTAAGAAGTAGATCAGCCGCAACATGGAGGTATATATAGATGACATGCTTGTTAAGAGCTAAGCTTCAATAAATTATATTATCGATCTTGAAGAGACCTTCAGCATCCTTAGGAGGTACAAGTTGAAGTTGAATCCAACCAAGTGCGCCTTCGGTGTGACTTCGAAAAAGTTTTAGGATTCATGGTGTCGAGATGTGGAATTGAAGCAAATCCGAAGAAGATTCGGATCATTCAAGAGATAATTGCTCCAAAATCAATCAAAGAGGTTCAGCACTTGATCGAAAAGGTGGCAGCCCTGAACCACTTCATCTCGAGGTCGATCGAGCGGTGTATGGTCTTTTTTCAAGTCTTAAATAGCCGAAGAACTTCTGCTAGACCACTGAATATCAATAAGCCTTTAAAGAGCTCAAGGACTACCTCTACTCGCCTCTCCTACTAGTAAAGCTCGAATCCAGAGAGGAATTATTTTTGTACCTAGCAGTCTTCCCAGCAGCTCTCACGATAGTTCTAGTCAAAGAATAGGTGAAAGTACAGAGGTCAATCTACTATATAAATCGAGTCTTGAGGGATGCCGAGATCGGTATACTAAGTTAGGAAAACTAACTTTTGTCCTACTGGTTACAGCCCGGAGACTTCAACCTTACTTCTAAGGGCACACCGTAATCCTCCTCACTGATCAACCAATCAAAGCAATTCTTCATCGAACGAATGCCTCCAAAAGAATAGTGAAATAGGCAATAGAGCTCACCGAATTCAACATCATCTACCAGCCTCGGCCATCGATCAAAGCCCAAATTCTGGCAGATTTCATAGTTGAATGCAACATTCTGATTGAAGCCAAGCCTGAGGTCGATATTCCCTAGTTACAATCGAGTTTCTCTAAAGAAAGAGCGGACCTTCCTGAAGATTTTTAGGTCCTATATGTAGACGGCTCATCCAATGCTTCTAGTATAGGCGCAGGACTGACCTTGGTTAGCCCAAAAGGAGTCGTTGCCGAATATGTGCTGCACTTTGAGTTCTCTACGACTAATAATGGGGTCGAATATGAAGCTTTGATTATAGGATTAAGGATCGTCGAAGAATTGAAAATAGATTGACTCCAAGTCTATAGTGATTCCCAACTGGTGGTCGAACAACTTAATGGCAATTATGAGGCTTGAGAAGAAAGCATGATAAAATATCTTGAGAAAGTGAAGAGCTTGACTCCAGCCTTCAGCAGTTTTGACATCAAGCAGATCCCAAGAGCGGAAAACATTAGGGCCGAACTTCTCTCAAAGTTAGCAACATTGGCCCTAACTGAGCTACTCAAGGAGGTCTTCTTTGAAGTCCTGAAACATCTGAGTCTGGAAGGGCAGCAGCCTGTAATGCAGATTGACCATGAGCCATGTAGGATTGACCCATTGGTTGCCTATCTCAAAGATGGAGCTCTTCTTCATGATCCGAAAGAAGCTCGAAAACTCAAAAATCAAGCCTCTCGATATATTCTGCGTGAAGGGAAGTTGTATAAAAGTTCATACTCCTTACTGCTCTTGAGAAGTCTCAGACCTTCAGAAGCTGACTTTACATTATGAAAAGTGTATGAAGGAATCAGCGAAAGTCATGTAGGGGCCAAATCCTTATCACACAGACTATTTTGATAGGATTACTATTGGCCAACCTTGTACCATGATTTTATAGAGCATGTCAAAAAATGTGACCGCTGTCAGAGAAGTGCAAACATTCAAAGGCAGCCAGCTTCTGAGCTTACATCCTTGAGCACCTCGTGGGTGTTTGCTCAGTGGGAGATGGACATACTTAGACTTTTTTCCATGGCATCGGGACAGCGCAAGTTCCTCTTGATGGTAATAGATTATTTTACAAAGTGGGTCGAGGCTGAACTTCTAGCAAAAATCACTGAAGCAAAATTGTAGGACTCCGTCTGAAAGTCGATCGTTTGCAGATTTAGCTTACCTCGAACCCTCATAATAGATAATGGATGGCAGTTTGCTGGAGCAAGATTTATCGAATTCTATGAAGATTTGAACATCTTCCATCATTTTACATCAGTAGCCCATCCATAGGCAAACGACAAAATCGAAGTAACAAATAGAATTCTGCTGCAAGACATCAAAGTGAGACTTGAAAGAGCAAAGGAGACTTAGGTGGATGAACTCTATCATATGCTCTGAGCATACTGAACTATCCAAAGGTTGCCAACTAGGGAGACCCCATTTGCTTTAGCTTTTGAAATAGAAGCGGTCATCCCAATAGAACTCAAACTTTCATCTGCACAAGTCGTGGCATTCAATGAGCAGCATAACTTACGGAACCTTAGGGCTAACCTCGACTTGTTAAAAGAAAAATAGAAAAAAGCTCAAGTTCGGATGACGGTCTATAAGCAAAAAATGGCCCATTACTACAACTCTAAAGTCAAGGGCAAAATATTCAAAGTGGAGGATCTAGTGCTTCGACGAGCAGCTGTTTCACAACCTCAGAATTAGAGAAAGCTCACTCCAAATTGGAAAGGCCCATATGATGTAGAAGAGATCATCCGGCCTGGAACTTATTGTTTGAAGGAGCTTGGAGGAACAATACTCCCACGACCTTGGAATTTAGAAAATCTAAAAATGTACTATCAGTAATTTATCTTCAATAAAACTCCTCTATTTCAATATTATTATTTCTTATTGCAAAAATCATGTGATGATAGGAAATAACTCTCTGAAGTAATTAAAAGTAGCCATGTTAGGAACAGGAGGCGAACCTCATCCTAACATGAGCAAGTCGAAGAGATCATTAACCTAAGACGAGATGAGAGGAGAGGCCCTTTCAATGGCCCTTATGTGCACCTACAGTCCTGTTAGGAATAGGAGGAGAACCTCATCCTAACTTGAGCAAAGCGAAGACCTCATTAACCTAAGACGAGATAAGGGAAGAGGCTCTTTCAACGGTCCTTATGTGCCCCTAAAATCTTGTTAGGAATAGAAAAAGAACCTCGTCCTAACTTGAGAAAAGCAAAGACCTCGTTAACCTAAGACGAGATGAGAGGAGAAGTCCTTTCAACGGCCTTTATGTGCCTCTATAGTCCTATTAGAAATAGAAGGAGAACCTTATTCTAATTTGAGCAAAGCGAAGACCTCATTAACCTAAGACGAGATGAGGGAAGAGGCCCTTTCAATGATCTTTATGTGCCCCTATAGTTCTATTAGGAACAAAAGAAGAACCTCATCCTAACTTGAGCAAAGCGAAGACCTCGTTAACCTAAGATGAGTTGAGGAGAGAGATCCTTTCAATGGCTCTTATGTACCCCACAGTCCTGTTAGGAACAAGAGGAGAATCTTATCCTAACTTGAGGAAAGCGAAGACCTCGTTAACTTAAGACGAGATAAGGAAAGAGGCTCTATCAACGGTCTAACGATGCCCCTACTGCTATTATAGGAATAGGAGAAGAACCTCATCCTAACGTGAGCAAGACAAAGACCTTCGATTACTTAAGATAGGAGGAGAATCTCATCCTGATATAAACAAAGACCTTCGGTTACCTAAAGCAGGAGGAAGGACCTTGTCTTGATGAAAGGATGAAGAAAAATCAATTGAATCAAACAAGGAAGGATGAACTTACCCCATCATAGGTAAAAAAAAAACTTCAGTTATGAAAAGACAAGAAAAAAACTACTCTTTCAACAATCCTTCCAATGAAAGTCAAAGCAAAAGAAAGGAATATAAAAATCAACAGGCACTAAATCCAAACAAAGTAAAAAGATGATCGAAAAAAATAGTCCTTCATTAAATCCGAAGTTCATTATAAAGTGAAGGTCCTCGAGACCATGTACATAAAAGAAAAGAAAAGATGACAAAGTCCTAAGGAGGCCCTTCGGGCTATCGACCCCCGCCATTATAAGAGACTGCTTCAACCTAAGGATTCCCTCCTCAAGCTCCTTCTTCCTATGCAGACCATCTATATATATCCTATTGGCATGTTGGAATTTGCCTTTGAGCTCTCACTGTTGCTTCCTTAAAACTTCAGACTCGGCCTCCACATCCCTGATGGCTTGCTGCTCGTACGATAGCTAGATCCTCAGTTGTTGAACCTCGACCTTCTCCCTCCCCACTACTTTCGAAAGCTCATCCAGAGTCCTCGTTAGGGGGACAACCTGTTCTGATCCATAGCTCGCACCGGATTGATGACTGTCATCAAGTTGTTTTTGGAGCCAGGTTACTTTGCTATTAGCAGCACGAAGCCTTTGCTCAAGCTGGCATATCCTCTCTCTTCAACCCAACTGGTAGGTATCATAAGTGAGCTTGGCATCATGTAGTTGCTTCTGGAGCATGGAGAACCTCTTCGACCAATCCCACTTATACCAAGTCTTGTCGGAAGACCACAGCGAGCTCCTCTCCAGCAGATGGATCTTCTCCTTCGCCGTCTTGAGATCGATTTCGAGAAAGCTGATCTTCGCCGTTAGTGCCCAAGATTTGTCGTCGACATTTTTCTTGAGCTCGGTGATCTCCTTCTTGAAGCTACTCTTTTGAATGTTGAAGCTCAAAGAATGTTTCATGTGTAGCTTTCGAAGATGAGTGACCTCAATCGTCGCCTCTGAAGCATTCTTTCTATATCCCCGAAGTTCGGCTTCTGCCTTCTTCAACTTTTTCTTTAGGTGATGAATCTTCCTTTTTAAATTTTTGACTACGGGCTTCAGAGGGATATCTTGGGATAATGGCTCGATTGAGGATCTTGACTACGATCGTTGGAGGGGTTCTGAATAACATCCACCATAACATAAGTATAAAGAAAAGAATTTTCATTTTCATTCCTCAAAATGTTCGATATACATCGAAAGAAAAAGAGAAGAAAAATATAAATTTATAAAAAGTCTTAGACCTCAGCCAATACAGAGGCAGGCAAGGTCGGTACATCCTTTGCGACGTCGGGCTTAGGAATAGACTCAGGAACTTCAGCTGCAAGTTTGGGAGAGCTCAGGTAGGTTCGGTGATGGGGGAAGTGGCGCCAGCATTGGAGGGACCAGCTCCCTCACTGGGTTCATCTGTCAAAGGTCGAGGTCCACTCCAGGGAAGTTCTTCGTGACCCTCCTCATGCAGATCTCAAACCCCTCTAAGAAGGCTTCTTGGGCAAATGCGATCTTGATATCCTCCATTGCTTTGGAGGACTTGAAGGCCTCTACAACCCTCTCCCTCTCGATGCCGATCTCCTCTTCAGCCTTCTTTCTTTTATCTTCAGAGAGGGCCAGGGCTGCCCTCAGCCCCACAAAAGCTTCTTTCTCTCTCTGCAATACCTTCCAAAGGCCCTCGACCTCTACAGCTTGAATTTTCGAGGCCACCTTCAAATGGTCGACCTCGGTCCAAACCCTCTCAACCTCCACCTAAACCACCTGTAGGGCTTTAGAAGCCTCAACCTAATGAAGATCGACAACCTTCGAGTGGGCAAACAAGTAATGCCCTAGCTACAAGACAAGTAGAAGCTAGGTCAGAACTTTAAAAGTGCACCCTTCATTCAAACAAGTTCAAAAAAATGGGTTATCTCGAGATAGGCGATGAAAGACTCATCGAATCTCTCGACATCCTCTATCCCAACCATTTTTTTGGCAATGTGCAGGAGGATGCTGCCTTTCATCAAGGATTGGATGACCTCTCGATCATCCAAAAAAGCTCACTCTTGATCGGAGCCTTGCCACTTAAATTTTCGGCCATCCTCCTCATCTTTTTCCTGACGGCGTCCTTTTTCTTCTTCTTCTTCTTAATAACCTCGTGCTGCTCAGGAAGCGAGGTGGTGACATTCCCTCAGGATGGGATCGGAGATGGTGCGGCCGCATCGGATTCGAGGATGGGCGCAGCTTGGATCGGCACAATCGAGATTGGCTCATTAGTGCAAGCCTTCTTGGATTTCCTACAGAGCTGTCCTTCCTCTTAAGGGATTTAAGTTCCTTAGCCAGGCGGTTTCGCTCCTCAGGAGTCATCTCTACAAAAAAAAATCAAAGTCAGAGAAGGAAAGGAGATCATGCACAGTTAGCAGGCTACAAAGGACTACCTGCCGGATTGAGAGGACTGAGATCAAAGTTGAATAAGATCTGATCCTCCAGGAGCTCGAAGATTGGAGGAGCTCGAAAGTTCTTCAGCTTGTCAACCGAACCCCGATCTTCTTTTTCAAGCTCAGGAGCTCGACGGACTGAGTCTCTTATTTCTCTCCAAGAAGAAAGTCCTAGTTCTGGAAAGGGATAGAAAATAAAAAAGAATTTCTTCTTCTAGTTATGAATGAAAGAAGGGGCACCCTTGAGCAACCCCTTCTTGCCAAACTGAAGAGACACGTACCACTAGTCTTTGGCAGTCAGATGATGTTTGAAAGTAAAGAAATTGCGAAATAGAGAGATGGAAGGTCGGACGTCAGCCATAATGCACAAGAAGAGAAATTTTATGATAAATCTAAAAGAGTTTGGCACCATGGCGGTGAAGAAAATGTTTAAAAACTTAAACAAGTTGGTTACAAAAGAAGGTATCGACAGCCAAAATTTTGCCCGAAGGATTTCAACGTACAAGCAAGTTCGATCGGAAGGAGAAGAGGCCCGATCGCTAGGGCCAAGGAGTTTTAGTTTGCAATCGGAAGAAATTCTAAACTGGATCCTGATCAACAAAAGATCTTCAGACTGAAGTTTACATGAAATGGTATCGGGGGCAAAGGATGGTCGAGATACTCCTACAAGCTCAGGGTTCTTGTGAGGAAGGTCCATTAAAGCTAAATGAGCCAAACTTCTAGAACCGATCGACCAGGACTCTTCAGAGGACATGAGGATTAAACTAAAATGGAGAAAATTCCCAAAAAATCAAAGAAAATAAAATCTGAGACTTTCTTGAGGAAACAAAGTGGGTAGAAACATCAAAAGACACAAATAATCAAAGAAAAAGATTCAGGAACTGATCTAAATTGACTGAAAAGAATCGAAAGGCAGCAGGCTTGATGGAAAACGAAGGAGAGAATCCTCAAAAATTGAAGGAGTCGGCAGAAGACCCTAGTGCCCTAGAGCAAGAAGGGAGAAGGAAGCCAGAAGGAAGGAGAAGAAGATCCAGATGAAATGAAGCTTTTGTGGAAGAAGAAGAGCTTAAATAGCTGCTGGGATCCGAGATGGTTACGATTGCAGATCTCTGCTAACCAACCTTGAGTTGACGCATGCCCCACCCATCATAGTGGCAGTCTGGCAATGGATAGAACCTTTATTGCACCATACCTTGAGCAGCACTTCGATGGAAATTTTGGGAATTTGTCTTTTCAGGTTACCTTGTATTTAAGAGATTTCGGCGCCCACATGGAAAGAGTTGGGATCAACTGCTCTGTTGGAGCAAAAAGAAAAAAAAGGACTTTGGCACTCATATTTCTTTACTTCATTCAAATTTTGAACTCGAGAGTCGGGGGACTTGTGTAGGGTGTGAACTCTTTCCTGCTGAAGTCCGACAGGATCCTGGCCTTGAGAAAACTCCATTCGGCGAGGGCAGCCATGCCAGACTCCGACCAGTGAAGAGTTTACGTTTAGGCGTCGAGACTGTAGACCTCCAACCCGAATCCATCGGCTGATCTTCCTAGTTCAGATTCTTGGTCCCTTTGGATATTCCTAAAACCTATGGGGCATTGTAGATTTTGCTCAAACGAACTTGAATAGCGATGACAACCCCCAGGTAGCTAAGTAATAGATCTAATTATGGCTTGGTATGGCCGACCTCGACATTCTTTGAATCTTTTCCTAATAAAAAATCATCCAAGCTATTCGATATTGGACCAACGTTGATTCAACAGAACTCTTCTCCAAATGAACTCCTATAATATACTAAGGGTGGCCGATCTCGGGATTCCTGCATCGAGAACTTTGAACACACATGCTAAAGGACCTCGTCTCTTTCATATCAGCCTCCAGATGGCCTCGAAAGCAGCCGAGCTTCAAAAGAATAAATAAGTAGGTTCTCTCTAGGTAGATCCCCTTCCGCTCCTTCCGAGCAAAATTCTCCAGCCGACCTCCTTCCAATCGAACTCCTCCCGAACACCAGATGATTTTCTTCCCATTAGCACCCATCCATCCAAACTTCTTGTATTAGTAGAGAGGGGACTCGTCGTTATATATTTGCTCCTCTGGCAGATCTCCTTTCAGATTTCTCCAATAGAATTATTTTTGGACTTCTCCTTCCGACAGAACTACTCCCGAATTCCTCCAGCGGACTCCCTTCAGGATTTCTCTAGTTATAGGGCTTCCAAACCCCTTCTAGCCAAACTCACTGCAGTCATCTAGAAAGGCCTCTATGCCTACGCAAATCTAGCTATCCATACAACATGAACCCACTTACCCACATATAATCTTGAAAGAGCTCGAACTCCTCCGAACTTCCTCTAGACGGGCTTCTCCTTCGATTGAACTTCCTCCAAATGAGCTTTTTCTTTAGCCGAACTTCCTCCGAACTTTTCCTCCAGATGGACTTCTCCTCTGGACGAACTTCTTTTGGACTTTCCCTCCAGATGGGCTTCTCCTTTAGCCGAACTTCCTCTGAACTTCCCCTCTAGATGGACTTCTCCTCCGAACGAACTTCTTCCAGACTTTTTCTCCAAATGGACTTCTCCTTCGAACGAACTTCTTCCAGACTTCTCCTCTGGATGAACTTCCTCTAGACTTTTCTTTTAGTCGGACTTCTCCTTCAACCAAATTTTCTTCAGACTTCTTCATCAGACAAACTCCCTTCGAACTCCTTCCAATCGTCTGAGGGGCTTCTCCCGATCGAATCTTTTTCTCTACTAATAATGGTTCAGTCCGAACTTCAATAATTAAATCTCAACCACTTGCATGTCATGATAATAGATGGGTCGCAACAATAGACACTACCTGATAAGTAGTAAAAATATACTAATAAAAGTATTAAATTATAAAATAAATTAAAATATTTTATTAAAAATTGATACTTTTATTAATCTTATGCAGGAAATAAGGCTACCAATGTGAAGATCTCATTTTTCTGATTCAGATGAAACAAATTTCAGGCAAAACGGACTAGCCCAGAATCGAATTTCAAAAAAAAAAAAAAAAAAAAAAAAACCGCTGATGCAACGCTGACGTCATGATGACGTCAGCATTTTCGCGGCGTACGGTGGACCAACCGAAGGGTATTTCAGGAATTTCACAGACGGAGGCGCGCTCTGATTGGTTGAAGAACGTGGCGGTCCATGCAACACCGGGCTCGCGCACGGTCCACGGAGGGCAATTTGGGAATTCTGGCTGATCCAACGGGCGGTTTTCACTAAATCTTGATCGGACGGACGAGAAGAAGGCGCTGATGGACGGCATCCGCAGCTCCCGATCGAGATCCAACGGCCGAGATTCATCCCGACTGAAACTAAAGGTCTGAAGGCTGATTTCAATGAGATCGGATGGCCCAGATTCAATCCATTGGATGATCCAACGGCTGATATTAAATCCAACTTGATCTGGGTTATTTTAACGGATTTTTGAGTGGTTTTTGGACCGTTTGATCAACATCGCACGGCCAGAATTATTCAGATCATAGTTTGAATTGTTTTAGGAGTCTAAAACAGAGTTTTGGATGGATTTTGGAGACTTCATCTATAAAAAGCCCTGTTGCCGTGAGAAAAAAAAAAGAAGAGAAAGAGAAAAAGAAAAAGGGAAAAACAGAGAGAAAACAGAGAGAGACGGGAAGAAGGAAAAGAAAGAAAGAGAGAGAGGAAGAAAGAGAGAGAAGATATCAAGGAGCCTCTTCTTCTTCACCAAGTTCTCCGCATCAAGAGCAACAGATAATCAATTTCAGCAATCAAACAGTCTAATTTCTTCATACTTTTTATTTTATTTACTATTTTTAAATTTGTTATCATGAACTAAATTTTATTTTACTAAGGCTAAGGTGTAGCCACTCTTTTGATGCAATATTCAGTATAATTTATTTTTAAATTTTATTCATGAGGAGTATATAAATCTGATCTTAATGCTTTTAGATTACTGGCCATCTTCTAATTGATCTGATGAACATAGATGTTACGGACCAAGTACATCTATGTTAATGCTTCTTGATTATATACCTTGTATTATGAATCAAATTAGAATTCATATGCATGCGGAAATTTTAGTGCGCTTTGGACGCAGCGTATTTTAATTAGAGGGTTTCACAAAACCTAATGCATTAATATTTATTTAAATTACACTTGGATCAAAGGGATAATTAATAAATATTAATAGATTTGCTATGCCTGGACCAAAGGGTAGTGAATAAATTAGGAGACTCCACCGTCACATGAAATAAAATTAATCTAAAAACCTGAATATTCGTATTGATTGAGTTGGTGAACCGATTGCCTTAGTAATCCATTGCTCTTGAATTTAAAACCTCAATAATTTACACTCTCTCTATTTAATAAAAAAAAAATTTAATTATTTTAATTATTTTTTTTTTTAATTTTTTTTTATTCTCATAAATCGATCTTCTAAATAAAGCATAGGAAAGAGCTTTTCAGTACTTGTTTTCCAATCCTCTAGGGACGATACTCTACTCATTCACTTTATTACTTGATCGACTGGTGCACTTGCCATAGCTATAAATTAGCACGCATCAAGTTTTTGGCGCCGTTGCCGGGGATTGAGTTTAAAATAATATTGAAATTTTGATCCTAGCTTTACTTTAGAAATTTATTTTTAATTTTATTATTTAAAAAAAAAAAAAAAATTGTTGTTCATTGCATGACACGTACTGGACATAGTAACTTACTACCTTTAGATCCAGAAATTGAAAGAACTATTAGAAGATTACAGCAAGAGAGAAACATGGCAGCTGAAGATCCTAACGACATCAATCTAGGATTGGATATGGCGACTGAAGGACAGCATGAAGCTATTCGACCAGTATATCGATCATTAAATGATTATATTACACCATCTGTAGCCGATGCAGCTTCGAGCATCAGGAGACCGCCTGTACGAGCAAACAACTTCGAAATAAAACCGGCGATGATCCAGATGATTCAATCAACTGTCCAATTCAGTGGACACGTGCATGATGATCCGAATGCCCATATTTCTAATTTTCTTGAACTTTGCGATACTTTTAAAATTAATGGGGTGTCGGATGATGCTATTAGATTAAGGTTATTTCCTTTCTCTTTACGGGATAAAGCTAAAAATTGGCTTCATTCTCTTCCTGCAGGTTCTATCACAACTTGGGATGTCCTAGCCCAAAAATTTTTAGCCAAGTACTTTCCACCTTCCAAGACTGCTAAGATGCGCAACGATATCACTTCCTTTATGCAGATGGACATGGAGACACTATATGAGGCTTGGGAACGTTTCAAGGAATTATTGAGGAGATGTCCACATCATCAACTACCCGTATGGCTTCAGGTACAAACTTTCTATAATGGTTTATCTCCTACTAATCGTTCTATGATTGATGCAGCAGCAGGAGGAACCATTAACCGAAAAACAGAGGAAGAAGCATTCGATCTAATCGATGAGATGGCATCAAATAGCTATCAATGGCAGACAGAGCGCATGATGCCAAAAAGACTAGCAGCTGTGCAGGGAGTAGATTGCGTGCCAACCTTACTAGCTGAAATTGCAGCCCTTCAGAGCCGAAGTCAACAACTTAAAGGGAACAGCTATGCATGTTCAGAGCATTACTTGTGATCTGTGTGGAGGAGGACATGATACGAATAATTGCCAGACAGGTAATCCTTTTGCTAAAACAACTGAAACAGCTAATTATATTGGTAATTTTTTCAGGCCGCAACAAAACAATCCCTACTCCAACACATACAATCAAGGGTGGAGACAGCATCCAAATTTCTCATGGAGCAATCAAAATGCAGCACAACAACCACCCCCGGGATTCCAAGTACCTGAAAAGAAGTCCTAACATGGAAGAGCTAATGGTCAAATTTCATACAAAACCAAGAAGCAACTTATAAAAAATTTGGAAGTCAAACTTAGGCAGGACCAAACAGCAGCAATTCGAAACTTGGAGATGCAAATAGGTCAAATGGCTAAGATAATCTCCGAGAGACCTCAAGGATCCTTGCCAAGCAATACGGAGACAAATCCAAGGGAGCAAGTCAATGCTATCACCCTAAGAAGTGGTACAAAGCTGGAGGAGCCACATCAGAAGAATGAGACTGAAGAGCCAACTACAAATAAAGAACCATCAACTCAAATTCGTCAGTCACCAAAACAACCAGCAGATGGATGGTCTCCAGGTATACGGTTTGCTGATCCAAATGTGAAGCCCTACGTGCCGCCACTACCATTCCCAGAAAGACAAATACAGCATCCAGATAAGGAATTTTCTAACTTTTTCAAAATTTTAAAGAATTTACATATTAATATTCCTTTTGTAGATGCTATTACTCAAATGCCCAGGTATGCCAAGTTTCTCAAAGAAATCTTAACAAATAAGAAAAAGCTGAAAGGAGCATGAGAGAATAAATTTGAATGAAGAATGCTCAGCAATACTTCAAAATAAATTACCACAGAAGCTAAAAGATCCAGGGAGTTTTACTATCCCTTGCATTATTGGTGATTGTAGTTTTGATAAAGTTTTATGTGATTTAGGAGCAAGCATTAATCTCATGCCTTTTTCTATTTTCAAAAAGCTGGGTCTAGGAGAACCAAAGCCTACCACTATTACTCTTCAATTAGCCGACAGATCCATTAAATATCCAAGAGGTATAGTGGAGGATGTCTTGGTAAAGGTAAACAAGTTTATTTTCCCTGTTGATTTTATTGTTCTTGATATGGAAGAAGATTATGATGTACCCCTTATTTTAGGGAGACCCTTTTTAGCTACTGGAGGAGCTTTAATAGATGTTCAACAAGGAAAATTAATTCTTAGAGTCCAAGATGAACAAGTTACTTTTAATGTTTTTAAAGATATTAAACATCCTGATAATCAAACTTGTTTTCTAATTGACATTATTGACAATCCATTATATGAGAATTCTGTAGAAAATAAGTTTGAGACTATAAAAGCAAGCAATGTCAAATTGAAAGAGGATTCGATCAAACATGAAAGTATTCCAATTGAAGTGGCACCAGATTGATCCACTTTAGAATTCAAAGAAAGTCAAGCTGAAGACTATAAATCAGAACTACTAGATAGGTTGTTTCTTTTCTTTTTAGTTTGGATCATTTTTTTTTATTTTTTTTTAGTAATTTGTTGTTGCACTTTTACTGCTCTGGTGTATATTTTCAATTTTACAGAAAAATCAATGAGAACTCAAGCAAAATTTCAAAGCTCCAAAGAACCAGATTGAGCCAAATCAGGTGTATTCTTTCCTATCCTTTATTACATCCTTTATTTTTCTTTCTCCTTTTAAAATAATATAGAATAATATAAAAAATAAAAAATTAAATAAAAAAAAAAAAAAATCATGTGTCAAGAAGAAAATCTTGAGCAAAGATAAACTGGATAAGTGATAAAAGATAGAATTATTTGCTAATGAATGTAATGAGTTAAAGAAGTAGATTAGTTGGTCAACTTTTAACAGCCTACTTAGGTCATTAAAAGATTATTAGCACTTTTTATTGCACATGCACACTAACAAGGCAAAGTAGGTATTGATTATAAGGCCAACTGAGGATTCAATTATCACTGAAAATTGGTAATTAATATACATTCTAATCAAAGAAACTTGAATTTAAGGAAAGAGCTACCTGCCTATAAATAAAGTGCAAAAGACAGAGTATATGTGGATTGCCCAAAGCCTAGTAACTGGGTCTCTGCACCTAGGTCAAGTGTGGAAATTCACGTAAAACGGTGAAGGGAAGGCCAGGATGCTCAGCACAAAAAAAAAAAAAAAAAAAAAAAAAAAAAAAAAAAAAAAAAAAAAAAAAGGCAGTGTGAAAGCTACCTTAATTCATGAGTATAAAATTGAGAATGTATAGAAAATTGACCAAAATAAGTGATAAGAGAGGATACTTTTGTTCTTCTTTTAAGTTTAATACTGAAATGCTAAAGTTAGTCATCACGAACATAAGTGCTATAGATCTTTGATGTACTCTAAGAAAGTTTTTAATTGTATTGACTAAAAAATTTGCTTCCGAAGCTCAATGCTTAGTTAGCAATATTTTCTAAACTTTTTGATCTTTAATCCAAGATTTTATCTCTGTGATAAATAATTTTATTAAAATATGGTATTAAATAAAACATTGCTAAGGGACTAGCAATGAATAAGTTGGGGGGTGTGATAAGTAGTAAAAATATACTAATAAAAGTATTAAATTATAAAATAAATTAAAATATTTTATTAAAAATTGATACTTTTATTAATCTTATGCAGGAAAGAAGGCTACCAATGTGAAGATCTCATTTTTCTGATTCAGATGAAATAAATTTCAGGCAAAACGGACTTCAAACGAGCCCAGAATCGAATTTCAAAAAAAAAAAAAAAAAAAAAAAACCGCTGACGCAACGCTGACGTCAGGATGACGTCAGCATTTTTCGCGGCGTACGGTGGACCAACCGAAGGGTATTTCAGGAATTTCACAGACGGAGGCGCGCTCTGATTGGTTGAAGAACGCGGCGGTCCACGCAACACCGGGCTCGCGCACGGTCCACGGAGGGCAATTTGGGAATTCTGGCTGATCCAACGGGCGGTTTTCACTGAATCTTGATCGGACGGACGAGAAGAAGGCGCTGATGGACGGCATCCGCAGCTCCCGGATCGAGATCCAACGGCCGAGATTCATCCCGACTGAAACTAAAGGTCTGAAGGCTGATTTCAACGAGATCGGACGGCCCAGATTCAATCCATTGGATGATCCAACGGCTGATATTAAATCCGACTTGATCTGGGTTATTTTAACGGGTTTTTGAGTGGTTTTTGGACCGTTTGATCAACATCGCACGGCCAGAATTATTCATTCAGATCATAGTTTGAATTGTTTTAGGAGTCTAAAATCGAGTTTTGGATGGATTTTGGAGACTTCATCTATAAAAAAGCCCTGTTGCCGTGAGAAAAAAAAAAAAGAGAAAGAGAAAAAGAAAAAGGGAAAAAACAGAGAAAAACAGAGAGAGACGGGAAGAAGGAAAAGAAAGAAAGAGAGAGAGGAAGAAAGAGAGAGAAGATATCAAGGAGCCTCTTCTTCTTCACCAAGTTCTCCGCATCAAGAGCAACAGATAATCAATTTCAGCAATCAAACAGTCTAATTTCTTCATGCTTTTTATTTTATTTACTGTTTTTAAATTTGTTATCATGAACTAAATTTTATTTTACTAAGGCTAAGGTGTAGCCACTCTTTTGATGCAATATTCAGTATAATTTATTTTTAAATTTTATTCATGAGGAGTATATAAATCTGATCTTAATGCTTTTAGATTACTGGCCATCTTCTAATTGATCTGATGAACATAGATGTTACGGACCAAGTACATCTATGTTAATGCTTCTTGATTATATACCTTGTATTATGAATCAAATTAGAATTCATATGCATGCGGAAATTTTAGTGCGCTTTGGACGCAGCGTATTTTAATTAGAGGGTTTCACAAAACCTAATGCATTAATATTTATTTAAATTACACTTGGATCAAAGGGTAATTAATAAATATTAATAGATTTGCTATGCCTGGACCAAAGGGTAGTGAATAAATTAGGAGACTCCACCGTCACATGAAATAAAATTAATCTAAAAACCTGAATATCGTATTGATTGAGTTGGTGAACCGATTGCCTTAGTAATCCATTGCTCTTGAATTTAAAACCTCAATAATTTACACTCTCTCTATTTAATAAAAAAAAAAAATTTAATTATTTTAATTATTTTTTTTTAATTTTTTTTATTCTCATAAATCGATCTTCTAAATAAAGCATAGGAAAGAGCTTTTCAGTACTTGTTTTCCAATCCTCTAGGGACGATACTCTACTCATTCACTTTATTACTTGATCGACTGGTGCACTTGCCATAGCTATAAATTAGCACGCATCACTACCCTCCATAACAAACTTTACGTGGTCCCAAACGGTCCATTACCAGACGGTTGTAGTTATCACTATCAGTTTGAGACTCCATCTATAAAAGAAATTCTCTAGATACATTTTCTCTGAGCTCTCATTCTTCTTCTAAATTTTGCTACTTTCTCTACTGAGCATTCCATTTCTGTTGGCCGAAAGAGCTGACCTGACCATCGGAGGATGCTGCCGGAGCCATCCCTCTTCTAGTTTGGACTTCTTTTACAGGTTTCCGCGATGACCTTGACTTCTCTAGCTCTGACCAGTTTTGACATCAATCAGATTCTGCACCAATACATGAAATGCTGATTTCATTCTGTTCAAGTTCGGCCTCATTCGGGATAGTGCATTCTACTATGAAATATGCCAGTATTTGAGCTTTGATTGACGGTCGAGGCTGAAAGTTGATGTCATATTCCGTAAGTTCAATTGTCCATTTTGCGATTCTTTCGGAGGCGTCAATTCAATGAAGAATTACATTGATTGAAAAATAGGATTTAGGGATTTAAAATTAGAAAATAGTTTTAATATATTTTAAAAAAAAGGATGGATAGGGATTTAAAATAAGAAAATAGTTTTAATATATTTAAAGAAAAGAGGATGGGCTAGCCCGTCCCAAACCTGCCATAACCTGCAATGCTAATGGGATGGATTATTTAATCCACTTTTAAATAGGTTGCTAAAATATGAATCCAACCCATCCCGTTTATATGGCAGGATGGGCCAATCCGACGGGCCTAACTCAAGTTGATAGCTCTACATGTAAGCCATTCTTTCTATATCATATGTCCTCTTATTTAACAATCCATCAAGCATTAAATTCAAGCTTTAAATTAATAAAAAAATATATTAAATTTTATTTATATAAATTAAATTATGTTATTAATGTATGGTATTATTATATTTTTATAATTAAAATCTATTTATATAGAGAGTGAATGATATGAACTAAAATAAATATAATTTTATTATTTATATATAATTATTTTTTTAATATGATCAGACTTAGAACAATGCACACATGGCTCAAAATCTATACTATATATGAAAGGAGAGCCCTGGTCTCGTTCATGCGATAACTGTTGGCTTTCCAATGCACCACGTGTCAATGCTTTTTGATTTTTGTTTTCTTCTCCGAACCTTTTTCGAACCATCCTGATATTTCTTCCGGACACCCATGGAGACAGGCGCTCAGGTGGAGGCGATGGTGAGGATGAGTCGTGGGGCAGGCACGGTAGTTGGTCGAGTGCCAGAAGGTATAGGGGCGGAGCTTTTGGAAACTTCTCGAGCCCTCCCAAATGCCACCGCTTTCTCTCCTTTTCTCACCGTCGTGAGTACCAGACGGAGAGCCAAGGACAATTCGACACGACGGTGGGGGAGTGGCAGATGGAGGAGGGGGTTTGGGAGGTGGAGGATGGCGTGGAAGGTGTCGGAGGCCTAGGAGGGAAGGGGAGGGGGGTTGGTGGTGCCAGAGTCGGGAGAGGCGAGGGGTTGCACGGGATGGTGGATGCAGCACGGATGGCACCATGGTGGGGGCGGCATAGACAGCCGCGACCCATGCGATGGAGTCGGGCGATTGGGGGGAGTGGGAGGAAGGGAAGAGAAGGAGAAAAAAAGAAAAAAAGAAGAAAAAAATTTGGAAAAGGGGGAAGAAAAAGAAAAAAGAAAAATATTATTATGTTAGTATTAATAATAATTTAAAATATTAGTTTTAAACAATAATAAAGTAGTATATTAAAAAATAGAAAAATAATATTTAAAAAATAAAAGTAGGGGATAAGAGATGAATTTTTTTAAAAAATATTATTTTTTTTAAATTATAAAAATAATAATAATATTTTTTAAAATACTAATTTATTATTATTTAAAAAATAACATATCATTTTCTAATTTTAAAAATAATAAAATAAAATTTAATTTTAAAAAAATAATATTTTTTTAAATAATATTTTTTGAGATCTAAATTAATGAATGAGATCAAACCTAATAAATTATTCATAAATAGAGCATGATCGATTTGAAAGATAAATCTCTGCATTTAATAACCTTTGAAAGTTACAAGATACTAATGATGAAGTATGTTGCTTTTCATTTCCTCAGCCCTCCTTTCGAATTTCTATCTTTCTCAATTGGGAATGGTGGTGGGGGAATCATGGACGAGCAAGGAGTTTGACGATGGAATCGAGCCTTTCCATTCGATGAAAAAAGATGAGTTTGATAGTATCTTTTCTAAATATTTTTTTTAACCTTTTATAATTATTATTTTTTTAATATTTGGTTAGTTTTTTGGATGACATAAAGAATTAAGAATGGTGGTGTTTAGAATATTTGATAAGTAAGAAACCAAGAAAAGATGAGCGCTGAATTTTTTTTGGATCTGAAACCTATCAAAATTATGAACTATTTTTTCTCTATTTTTCATTCACTATCTTGCTGCATCAATATTTTCTAAAAATTAGATAAAGCTATAAATTTTTTCTTAAATGATAGTTTTCTCTGGGATTAAAAGGTTGTAATCTTGCAAACAACAACCTCCTATAAACCCAATGAGAAAAAAAATTAGATAAAATTTTTTTTAAGTATTTTTCATTACCACTTTGGATTGATTTAGACTCATAAATTTTAAATTTTTAGTTATTATAGAATAAAAAAAAATACCTCTTTGAATGAGTGCTAATTATGAAAAGTTAGTTACTATGAAAGAGTCTTCTACGAGGAAGGCAACAATGGTTCATAGAGGAGTGCATTTGAGGAAAGATAAATATTACTTTCCTTTTTTATTATTTTTATTATCTATTAGCAAAAAATTTTAGGAGTAGTTCATAAATCCATCATATCTTTTATTTACCGACTTATGTAAATATATTTTTTTCTTTTAGGATTTATAGCAAGTTTAGAAGATAGAGATGCTGAGCTCCTTTCAATGTTTCATACCAATTCTGTGAAGTTAATTATAGTGAGATAGCTTTTTCTTCTTTCGATATTTTACTTTTGACTAATACTTACATTTTATTTACATATTATTGATATTTTTTAATTATCCAAAGGAACACTACTTTCTTTTAATTATTATATTTGAATGTTAAAATTAAAACGAAGAATATATTTTGGAGGAACCAAATGGTATCTTTTTTTAGTTGCTATTTGAATTTATCTTAAAATCAAATTTGATCTAATAAGTCATTGAAATCTTTTATCATTAAAAATATATAATATAAAATCTGATCTAAAATTTTGATTGAGCTATGCGTATGAGCACACATTATTTATTTTTTTCATATACTCATTTACAGGATATCAATAAAGTGTGAATATTAGTATATGATACGTACATTATATTTGATGAGATCGGAAAGATTCCACATCTATTTATACTTAATATCTTATTTAAAACTTAGTTTTAATTTTTTTAATATTTTAAATAATATTTAGTTAAAAAATTTAAATTTTAGAGCCTTTTTATGCATAAATTTTTTAATTATAAATAAATATATAGATTATAAAATTTATATTAATTTTGATCATAAAAAATAAATCATCTGATAATCCTTTCATATTAATTTAATATTTAATCTAAATCAAGTAAATAATTTAATTTTCATAATAATTTTATATTTTATAATTATTTTTTTAGATTTTTGAAATTGATTTAAGAATTTATGTCTAAGCATATAAAATATATAAATTTATTATATATAGTTAAAAAATATTAAAAAATTAAAAAAATTAACTGTATTAATGAAATAATATTAATTTATCAAAAAAATATTTTTTAATATTTTAAGATTAATTTTAAAATTTATATATAAATTTATTATATATAGTTCAAAAAATATGCAAAGATGAATATAAATAAAATTGATAATTTTGAATGTAAAATTAAATTATAATATATATTATAAAAATAAATTTAAAATTATGAATTATATTTTTCTCATTGATTTTAAGATCTAATATTAAATATTTAAAATTATAGATTATTTTTTCAATCATTTTTATTCATATTTTATTATAAAATTTAATTCAGTAATATTTTAATAAAATTTTTTATATACATATTTTTAATTTAAATAAAAAAATTATGATAGATAAAAATTAGCATAAATATAAATTTATTAAACTAATAAAAATATTATATATTATATTATATAAAAAATTATATATTAATAAAATATTTTAAATTTTTATTTTGATTCAAGATAAATTCCGCCGCATGGCGCGGGTTACACATGATAAAACTGCGGCAGCGTATTCTAGTTAGTTTATTTTTTCCTTCCTTCGAACCCTTCCCAAGCCCTAGCGGAAGCCCATCTCCTCGCCGCCTCCTCCCGCCTCTCCACTGTCGCCTTTCTCCCTATCATCACCGGCGTCGGCCTTCCCCCTCCAATCTTCCTCAGGTGCGTTATTTCCCACAGATCTCCGAACTGACCTCCTCTCTGCTCTTCTCGGCCTTCCCCTCCGATCTCCCGTGCTTTGCTTCCCACACTCCGAAAAAGAAAAAATAAAAAAAAGGAAAAAGGTCTTGCTTTTTAATTTTTCCACCTTTCCTTTGTTTTCGTTGATTTTTCTATATGTTCTTTTATTTTTGTTGTTTTTCGTCTGCTTTTACTATTCTCAGTCTTCGTAGATTTTCCTATATGTTCTTTTATTGTTTTCGTTGTTTTTCGTCTACTTTTACTATTCTCAGTTTTTCATAATTTTTCATAAGTAGGAGATTTGGAGATTTGGAAGTAGGAGATTTGGAGGCGATGGCTTTGGAAGTAGGAGATTTGGAGGCGATGGCTTAGGGTTTTTTACAGAGAAGTTTAGATGAGGGGAGATTTGGAGGGGCAGAACAGGGAAGTTTAGACGATGGCTAAAAGATTTTTTCAATGTGAGTACGAATTTTGTGTGAGAACTGAGAAACATGATTTATCAGTATGTATAAAATTTATTTGTCTGAAAAAATAAACATATATGGTGATGGGATAATAGAAAAAATTGAAAAAAATAACATGTAAGAATTTATAATTTAAATCATTGATTTTTTTTTTTTTTTTTTTTTTTTTTTTTTTACAAATAGAGCATATCCCCACGGTTTCGGAGATAATGAGTAGTTTAATTTTTTGTTTCTGAATTTTATGATGAAAATGATCAAATTCGAGTTTCGTTCTCGCGACGAAATTGTACTGATTCGGTTTTGTTTGTTCTTTAGCTGTGCTTGCTCTCATCTCGAAACAAATATGTTCAAGAACACGTTTCAGTCAGGGTTCTTATCCATTCTCTACAGTCTTGGGTATGTGGTCTTCTTGATTAGTTTCATCCATGTTCGATAAATTTGTCTGTTTGAAGTTGCTGGTTATTGGACATATATTTCACCTCTTTTGGTACACTTACCAGGAGCAAGCCTTTGCAGATATGGGACAAAGAAAGTGAGTAGCTTTCATATTTCTTCTGTTGCTAGTGGGTGACTTCTTTTGTATCTTGGATTACTTTTCATTAAGTTTAACTCTGTTAAAATGTCATGAACTTGGTTGAAATTATTCGTTGTTGTGCAAACTTATTTGTGTACACTGTTTTATATGAAGGGATTGAGGCTTAAGTTTGCATCACCAATGTAATTGCTCGCAACAGTTATGGCAATATAAAAGTTATAATATAAGTTTGCATTACCAATGTAATTGCTCGCAACACTTATGGCAATATAATAGTTATAATCCCAAAGGATTGCAAGGTTCAAGGTCCTTGGTGTGTTGCAAACAGATAAGTTGTTAAAAAATATTGACTGTTAAGGATATTTTGTTTTTACAGAATCTTTTCCATACCTTTTTAGGATTCATTAGTATCTATCATTTTTTCCAGGTGACTAGAAATATATCTAACTTGCTATTGATGGATTAGATTTTTGTTTGGGATCTGTTGCTAGGCTTTTTAGAAAACATGAAATCTAAATGCTGAATGTCTTTCTTGGAATTTCTGCAGTTGCCAATGGGCAAATCAAAAGACCACAGGACGAAGACATCCAATCCAATGTTCTTGAAATAGTTGGGTCAAATGTGCAATCAACATTCATTACCTGTCCTGCTGACCCTGCTGCAACACTTGGGATAAAGCTTCCATTTTTGGTCATGATTGTAAAGAACCTGAAGAAATACTTCACATTTGAGATCCAGGTGTTGGATGATAAGAATGTTCGCCGTCGTTTCAGAGCTTCAAATTTTCAAGTCTGTAAGTCTTTCCAATTGTTCAGTGCTTGATCAGTTGTTTTTATTAGAAAAAAGATATGGTAGAGAGGATAGATTTGTTGATAAATTGTATGATAGGTATTTGGAGATACTTCTTGTTGGTGTATTTGTAAAATTGTTGCAGCTGTTTGAAACCAAAAGTATAGCATATGAAAGTTTATGTTGTTTAATTGTTCAACTTTGCTCGTTACTAGGTAGTTTCATATGATTTACAGTAAAAGTTTGTTATAATATCATATATCTTTGAAAATGTGATGAGGACATCATTTAACAAGATGCTTTAGTTTAGCTGGGCTTATTGTTTTTATTCTTATAGTTAAAGGTTGAGGTAGAGGGATTTACATGTATGTTATTTAATTTTTCATCTCGGCTAGTTACTAGGTAGTCAGGACTCACTATGTAAGATGCTCTATCATGTATGAATGTAAATTTCATGCTTGAATAGACTAAAGTGTTTTCGTTTTGTCACAACATTATTGTAGTAGATAAAAATACCTGTATATGTGTCATTTTTCTACTTTGTCTTTGGCAAGGTTTTACATCTCATTTTCAGGTTTGGTACTGGTACCTTACTAGCTTTGTTGTTGGGACCGTATGAGTTGCAAGTCGACTCTTACGATTTGAGACAAGTCAAGGTTTGGTCGAGTCAAACTACAATGGCATATTGGAAATATGGAAGAATTGTATTTGAATCGATGAATTGTTGGCTGAATTGTGCGAATCGCCAAATCGTCTGATACCTTCAAGTCAGAAATGGTAAGTTTCTAGATCTTGCTATTTGTTATTTTTGGAAGTAGAAGAGTCCAAATTTTCGCAAATTTGGCTTTCAAAATGATTCATAGAAGGAAATCAAACCAATTTAGCCTTTCCAACTTCTATTTCTCCTTCTCTCTCCTCTGTTCTTCAATTTGTCTCTCTACTTGTGCGTGTTACTGTTTCTTCAAGCTTCGAAGACTTCGACGACAAGAGGAAGAATCTTCTTCGTGCGAGTCCCCGGTTGCTCTCTCTATCTCTCTTCCCCATTCTCCTTCCTCAGAAGGAAGCTTTGAAGCCTCTGGTAGCTTGTTTCCTTCACTGTTGCACACTCTCTCTCTCTTTCCCCCTTGTGAGGAAGCTTCGAAAGCCCTAAATCGTGTGGTGCGGTGAAAGGTTTCCTGTTGGTCATCAACTTCTCTCTCTTCAACTGAGAGAGATGAGTGGACTGTGGAGTGTTAAATGGTAAAGGCTAAAGCACAAGCTGCTTAACCGGTACTGTTTGGATCCTTATTTCTTCTATTTGGATTTCCTTGATTTCTTTTTTTTCTTTTTTAACGGTTCTTATTTTTTTTTTAATAGGGTTGGCTAACAATTGTTACACACTACTCTCTTTTTTATTGAATAATGCTATCTAGGAGAAAAACTAAGATTGTGGATTCAATTTGGGATCATTGCAAAAAAAATTGATGATGTTAAAGGGGGTGATGGAAAATGATTACATCTTGTATGCAACTATTGTAAGAAAAGTTTTTTGGAAGGTGTTAATAGAATAAAAAAAATCATCTTGTAGTATATATAATAATGTTTCTCCTTGTGCTCAAGTTTCTGAAGAAATTCAAAATTTTTTTAAAAATTTGTTGGGGGAGAAAGAAATGGAGAAAAATTTTAGTGATGATGTTGAGTGTTTTGAAGTAGATGATCCATGCAAAAATAAGGAAGGGCACTATGAATTCGTTTGTGATGAAAGGAAAGGAAAATATACCTAAATAGACGATGAATGAAATTGTTAAAAAAAGGATCTAGTGGTTAGGGATATTTGTAGAGTTTTATATGGACATGCATTGGCCTTCAATTTGGTCGAAAGTTTTTTATTTACTCAAATGATGAAATCTATTAGTGAGGATGGGGGGGATTGAAATTCTCCTGTTATCATGAAGCTAGAGTTATTTTCTTGAAGAAAAATGTTGAAAGTGTTAATGAAAGTTTGATGAAATATAAAGATGAGTGGAAAAAATGGATGTTCAATCATGTCTAATAGTTGGACTGATGAAAATAGTCGGTCTATTATCAATTTTTTTGTGAGTAGTCCTAGTGGGATTGTGTTTCTCAAATCATTGGATACCTTTGATATTAGTAAGGATTTAAATAAGTTGTTTTAATTGCTGGACAGCTTAATAGAGGAGATTGGGGAGGAAGATATTGAAGTGATAGAAGATGATGAAGGTGATGCAGAAGAAGAGGAAGAAGAAGAGATGATTATCCTTGAAGAAGATGATGACGACGACGGAGGTGGCGGCGGCAGTGGCATTAGCCTTGGGGATAATTATGATGATTGAAGATTCTATTTAATTTTTTGAGTGAATAGTAAATTAGTAATGCTTAATGTTTACTTTTATTTATTTTTAATGATGATTAACAATAGATAATATTTTTCGAAGCATACGCTGTGCGTGGATATTTGCATATGTTTTAGACTTAGTATTTTAAACTTATCTATGCTTTTTGATTGTTCATTGATTAATAGATGGGTATACATTTTGATTGTGCTTTTATTTTAATGTTTCTTGAATTATTTTGTTATACAAATAATACAATATTGATCATAATGGGATTCAGATTTTGGACCTATATCTCTTGCCATGGAGGCAAGCATCTTTTCATTTAGATGATGTGATTATCAAATTCATTACACAAAATAGGATATTATTATATTTTTTATTATTTTATAATGTAAATTATGTTTTTATACTAATTCCTATCATTTTATAAAAAAAAGAATTTGTCACTGAATCCTACGATTCGAGTTGCGATTCCGATTCTAGTCAAGGCATAGGTGATTCATGAGTCGAATCTTGATTCGACAACTATGATAATCATAATTATAGTGTATTAATTTACTCTTTGGTTTCTATTTCTTAACTCCAAGATAGATGCAATCAAACCTTGTCTCTTGCGGCCACGTCTAGCCTTTTTTTTAATTAGATGAGTATTAAGATCATTCCCAATCATAGATTTAAGTGAGCAATACATAAAAGATCACTTTCTTGCCAACTAGTCTTTCAAAATTCAAGGCAAACTAGCCAAAAGTTTCCGTCACCATTGGTGGGGCGAAATCTGGTTGTCGCCGGAATCAAGGCTGGAGTCGGAAAAGGCGAGGTCGCTGCCAGTGACTTGCAAAACAAGTCTAGTCCGGAGTCGGGGGTGGTGGCTCTGGTAAGATCCTTCGACGATCAGGTCAGCTCTTTCGGCCAACAGAAATGTAGTGCTTAGATTTTAGCAGAGTTTTTAGAAAGAGATCAAGAGCTTTAAGAAGAAAGCGTATCTGGAGGATCTCTTATATAGGCGGAGCTCGTTACAAACTGATAGTGATAGCTGTAACCGCCTGATAGTGGATCGTTAAGGGCCACGTGGAGTTTGTTACAGAGGGTAGTGTCTGTTGTTGTGACGTGCCAGCTGGAGTTTGGATGGGACGACTGTAGGCGATGGAGTGTCCCTCACTGATGTTGTTCCAGAGGAGCTCGGAGGTTCTCGAGATCAGCTGTGCGTGGATTGTTATTCGCCATATTGAGAGTCGGTGCTGAAATCCTTCTGGGCAGTCGGAAGGAGTTCGAAAAGAGTTCGACAGAAGAAGTCTGGGAGGAGTTCGATGGAAGAAGTCCGGGAGGAGTTCGATAGGTGGAGAAGTCCGGCGGAAAGAAAAGTTCAGGAGTTCAACTGATGGAGAAGTTCGGCTGAAAAAGAAGTTCGGAAAGAGTTTGACTGGTGAAATCTGACTGAAGAAGTCCGAAACTCTCAACAGTGCATGGAAGTTTGTCTGGAGGAAGTTCTACCAAAAAAGGGTTGATTGCCTGTGGTGGAGCTTGGCCACCACTGCTATTCAAGCTCATCCGGACGAAGTTCAGAGGGATCTTGAGAATTCGGTCGAGGCTCAATCTTGGTTGTCGCTATCGGACGGGATCATTCAACGATTAGGTATCTAGCCGAACTTTGGTAGGAGCGGGTTTACCTCTAACAATAGTCTCTCCACTCCCGAGTTCGAAATTTGAAGAGAGTATAGATGCGGCTGTCGAAGTTCTTTTTGGCTTCCCGTGCTCGTCAGGATGAGACGTTTTGGCGTTTATCGTGCTGGTGTCGAAACTCTTTAAATTTGAAGTGAGTTTGAGAAGGCGGTCCTTCGGTTTTTCCGTCGCAACACTGCCTCAGGCACGGCACAATTAGGACTCGCTCGTAGCCACTACTGTGCCATGATGTGTGGGACACGCGGCACTCGCAGTCCGATCGAATGAGATCTGCCATCATA